>JAOTQR010000241.1:0-19234 GCA_025774065.1 Solanum ossicruentum | reverse complement strand
AGGGGTGTGCAAAAACCGAACCGACCGATAAAAATGTTATTGGTTTATTCTTATTGGGTTATTAGGTTATCGGGTTTTTAATGGTTTTGAAAAAAAATTATTGGGGTTATCGATTCGATATCGGTTTTTATGATTGAGTTATTGGGTAAACCGATAACCCAATAATATTATTATACCTCACTTTTTTACCCCTTCGTAAATATAAAATATTAGTAATTTAATAGTAATAGGACACAATAGTAGTACTTTAGCTATTTTAATCTTTATCGTACTTAAGTGATTAGTTGCCCACTCTAGTCTTTATTCTTTAAACTCTTTCGTACTCTCTTTGTTTTTATTAATACTAATTCTCATTATTATCCTTATCAGGTATATCGAAAACCGAACCGTTAAGGACTTAAAATCGATAAACCGAAAATCGATAAAAATTATTGTATTGGTTTGTTATTGGTTTAACATATTTAAAAATCGAAAATCGATAAACCGAACCGAACCGACCGATGCACACTCCTAGTAATTCATGCAATTTATAACAATTCATATATAATTGAGAAGATAATCATGATATAAATCATAAGTTATACAATTGACATCAAAATAATGAAAACCTTTGAAATACATATTTGAATTTTGATGAAAAGAAGAGAATGGTTTGGGTTCCATGGGTGAGAATGACCTTGAATACCCATTTACCTTGGATTAATGGAGGAAATCCAGTATTGAGAGGTGAGGCTTGAAACCTTGGCTTACACTCTTTAATGGGAGCTTGTAGGAGAAGAACTTAAGAGACACTGGAGTAATTTGAGAGTTGGATGAGAATGAGGTGAATAGGGCATGGGTTGGGATGGTTGTGGGTAATTATAGGGTCAAAGTGACGTAGTTTAGGGGTTAAGAGGGTAGGAATTACCAAAACTGCCCTTCATTAAAATCTATCGGAGAGGATCTATGCAACCTATCTATAGTCCATTGATCCATTCACGATTAGAGGCCGTTCGTGGAAGTCAGTGTCAAATTTTCATGTTGTAGGACCTAATCCACGAAACCTTTGTCTACGACCCGTAGTTCCTTTTATAGGTTTTGGTTACTTCTCGTAGGAATTGGGCTAAAATCACCCCTTCTGACTCTCAAATTACGACCAACTCTACGGGCTCGTCCTGTCTTCTATGCCACGTAGAACACCCTCGTGGTTTTCCCCTTGCATTGGTCAAATTTCCATGTTGCATGGGCCCCATCCACGTTTGACATGCCTGAGTCGTGGTTCCTTTTATAACTCGTGCTCAAGTCTCGTACAATGATCCATTTTTCCCCGTTGTCAGGGGCATCCACAACTTGTAAAAGTGACTATGGCTAGTAGACCGAGCTCATGGTCCGTGCACCAGAATTTTCTTTTTTTGTATTTTCTTTTATAATATGGCTTTCCAACTTACAATCTCTCCCTTGGGAACATTCGTCCTTGAATGAGATAAAAGTTAGCTTGAGTAGAATAGAGTGGGTATGTAACGACTCAATATGATGGAATGATGCAATTTAAATATCAAATTCATGAAATTTTCAAACCTTTAGATTGCTCGGTTAAAAATATGGATTCTGGCATTGTTTTAAATGTGTTTTCACAATTGTCTAAGAGCCTGTTGGGATTGGCTTTTAGCTTATAAGACAAAAGTCATAAATTAGAAATCCTAACATATGACTTATTCTTATCATTTTAGCTTAAAATCAAGTGCTTGTAAGCACTTTTTAATTTACCCAACACTAAAAAAATGCTTAAAAGCCCTTGAAATAAGTCAATCCAAATGGGCTCTAAGAGGCAGTTAAAGATAACATTAATTCCTTTTAAATTCACCATGAGTGGTACTGGAACCTTAGACTAGCTGAATGGAAATCTTAATAGTAGTCTGAGAGGCATGTTGAGCCTTGCGCTGACTTTGACTTATTATTATGCCATTAAGTGTTTGGAGAAATATGGCCGGCTATAAACCTTTAGAAAAGAGTTCTGAAAATAAAAGATTTGAGTGGAAAGGAAGAAAAGCCAACATAAAGAGGTGAATGCTGATAGAACCCTCGAGGATGCATTGAACTTCTAAGGTAGTATGGCTTTGTGTTTATTTCTTAATTGCTTTAAGAGATTCGTTGTTTTGAGTGTGAATTGTTTTTAGCTATATTTCATGATAAAGAAAACATATATGTAGTCATCGAGTCATTTTGCTCTTTGTTTACTTGTATATAAAGAATTTATGGGCAGACTTGCATGTGACCATTTGATGATTGGTTTTATGTTATCAGGTGCTTGAAGATGTTCCTAGTTCTTTAAGGTTTGACATCTTAATGGCTTTGATACAGAATAGCGAGTCTTCTTCTATGGTATGCTCTCCATCAGTTGCTAGAGAAGTTTACAGATACAGTGATTGTTCTTGGACTACACTTGATTGAACTCTCATAGATATATTGTTTCATGTCCAGATTGCAATCCTCTTAGATTGTATCAGAAGGGAAATGCACGAGGAATATAGTAGAAGCATCTCGGGAACAAGTGGAGTGTCAGAGTCAGAGGTGAAATATTCTGAATGTCTCTCGTTTTGGGGTGCTGGTGTTCTGGAACTAGTAGAGCTGGTTCTAAGGCCTCCAAATGGTGGTCCTCCATATCTTCCTGAATACAATGATGCTGTAATTTTCTCTCCTTTTTTAGCTCGACAATGTGTGACTTATATTAGCATCTATAGTTTTGCATTAGACTTGCCTGGCTTGATTATGTTTCCTTATTCTTCTTCTATTGAGTTCTATTTGGAATTTATCTGGATATAGAGAGAATGCAAAGCTGCTGCTTCCATTGGCATTATGGATAGTTGATCCATAAGCTAGCTTATTGTATGACTCCATCAAGAGAACTGGTTACTATATAATTTGAGGAGAATTGATTGATATATAATGTGAGGATTTCCTCTGCTCTTTTTTCATTTATCTGTGGCATGTTGGATCAGCTAATTGATAGTAGGATTTGGGGCACAAATAAAACACCTTATTGAAGATAATAACTGTATGATCATCCTCCTACTTTGCCCCGAGTGTGATGAGTGAAGTTACTTGTGAGCTGCCAGTTGGACTTCTTTGTGAATCTTAATTATGTGAAAATTCTAGGTATCTGAATCTTACGTTTTGATCATTATAAAGGATTAATGTGGTGATGTTGTGCTTAATTTTTTGGGGATTTGCATCTCTGATGTATTATTGAAGTTACTTGGTCTCTTACATTGGACCATCTTTGACCAAATCTCTATCGAGGTAATGTTGTTGCAATAAACTTAGTCAAATCTTTAAAGAATTGAAAGCATTCAAATTTGAAGCATCGTCAAATCTTCAGAGAAGTGAAAGTATTCAAGTTTGAATTAACTCTTCTTACCCGCCTTTCTTATCAACTTAATGATATGCATTAAGGGGTCGTTTGCTACAAAAATGAATAACGTAAGGATTAGTATAGCAGGGATCAGTAATGCAGGGATTAGTAATGTAGGGATTAATTTTTATCAAGTGTTTGATTCATTGTTTCCCATCTAATCTTGTGTTTGGTTTAAAACTCTACAAAAAACTTCTTTCCAATTATATCCTTGAATTATTATGGAATTTTCTATTTCATGTAATTGGGTCAAAATAGATTATTTTATTGTGACTTCTAACTAGCTAGGAGAATAAAAATTTTGTCATCATGTTTGCTATTTTCTCACTTGAATTATTTGAGGATGAATAATTGTGATCCTACTAAATTGATCAATTGACCATCTACTTTTAAGCCATCTATATTTGTGCATAAAAAGTTGCAAGTTGTAGTTTTAATATGGAGTTTACATCTTAAAAAGTCGTTCAACTATGAGAGTTTATCTAACATAGTCATTGCACTATGTTTTTTTATCAATAAAACCACTTAATTAGGCCTTTACAACAACAACAACAACAACATATCCAGTAGAATCCCACAAGTGGGGTCTGGGGAGGGTAGAATGTATGCAGACCTTACCGCTACCTCGTAAAGGTAGAGAGGTTGTTTCCTGGGAACCCTAGCCTCAAAAACCCATAAGCAGAATAAACTAGATATGGGAAAAGGAAAGGAAAGGAAAAGAAAGAGAACAAAAAAAGGGCGACTATTAAGGAAAAACACGTAAAATACGATAAAATTAACATATCAAGATGGAAAGTGACAACACAAGATATATAGAAAATGTAAATACGCTAAGAGTTGACAAATATAGGTCTAATAATAGCAAATACGATGTGAAGACATCACTACTCCTACTAACCTACTATATCACAAAGTCAATTAACGACCTACCCCCACTAACCTATTAGCCCTCTACTCTAATACGCAACCTTCACTTTTTTCTATCTAAGGTCATGTCCTCGGTGAGATGAAGTTTCGCCATATCTTGTCTAATCACCTGCCCCCAATACTTCTTCGGTCTACCTCTACCCCTCCGCGTATTCCTTAATCTAACCTTTTGCCACCTCCTAAAAGTAGCCTCAATACTCCTTCTCTGCACATGTCCAAACTAACGGAGTCTCGCTTCCGCCATCTTATTAGCCACAGGGAACCACTCTAGTCTCTCCCGGATGATCTCATTCCTAATCCTATCATTCTTGTATGTCCACACATCCATCTCAACATCCTCATCTTCGCAACCTGCATCTTCTGAACATGTGAATTCTTAATTGGCCAACACTCCACCCAATATAATAAAGATGGTCTAACCACCATTCTGTAAAACTTGCCTTTTAAGCTTAGTTGGTGTCTTTTTATCACACAGTACTCCTGAGGCAAGCCTCCATTTCGTCCACGCTACCCCAATACGATGTGTAACATCATTGTCCATGTCGCCAATACTCTGGATGATGGATCCAATATACTTAAAGCTTTCCCTCTTAGGAATAGGTTGAGTGACAAGCTTCACTTCAATGTCTGTTACATCTCTAGCAACATTGAATTTACACTCCAAGTATTCTGTTTTTGTTCTGCTCAATTGAACCCTTTGGATTCCAAAGTATCCATCTAAACCTCCAATCTACCATTAGCATTAGCCCGAGTCTCATCAATCAGTACTATGTCATCGGCAAATAGCATACACCATAGTACCCCCTCCTGGATAGACTGTGTCGGCTCATCCATTACCAAAGCAAAAAGAAAAGGGCTCAATATAGATCCCTGATGGAGTCCCATCTCAACAGAGAAGTACTCTGAGTCTCCTCCCGCCGTTCTTATCCGAGTTCTGGCTCCGTCATACTTGTCCTTCATCACCCTAATTTACACCATTGACACACCTTTCGCCTCTAGGCATCTCCATAAAACATCCCTCGACACTTTGTCATAAGCCTTCTCCAAGTCAATGAACACCATATGAAGGTCCCTCCTTCTCTCCCTACATTTCTCCACTAATCTCCGAACAAGATGGATTGCTTCAGTAGTTAATTGTCCCGGCATAAATCCAAACTGTTTCTCAGAAATAGACACTACTACTCTCACCCTTGTCTCCACTACTCTCTCCCAAACCTTCATAGTATGGCTAACAACTTGATACCCTGTAATTGTTACAGCTTTGAATATCCCCCTTGTTCTTGTACAATGGAACCATTGTACTCCTCCATTCATCGGGCATCTTAGCGATCTTCATAATATCATTAAACAACCTAGTCAACTACTCAATACCCTCCTTGCCTACTCTCTTCCAAAAATCCACCGGAATTCCATCGGGTCCGATCGCTCTCTCTCTGTTCATCCTACTAACAACACGTCTAGCCTCCTCAACTCTAAAACGCCTACAATAACCAAAATCTCGATAACTCTCGGAGTGTGCCAAATCATTCAACTCAATATCTCTATCCCCTTTTTCATTCAAGAGTTTATGAAAATACGCTTGCCACCTTATCTTAATGGAATACTCATCCACGAACACCTCACCCTTCTCATCCTTAATGCACTTCACTTGGTCTAAATCACGAGTTTCTCTCTCCCTGACCTTCGCAAGCCTGTACAATCTCTTGTCCCCACCTTTTAACCCCTAACTCAACATACAATCTCTCAAACGCTGCTGTCTTAGAACTCGTCATTGTTATCTTTGCTTCTATCTTAGCCGCCTTATAGATATCCTTAAGACTAATTTTTTCATCCTCATCCTGACATTCCAACCACTTCGTGTAGGCACTCTTCTTGGCTTTCACTTTGCCTTGAACTTCTTCACTCCACCACGAATCACCTTGTCGTCCACCAAAGATCCCTCTCGAGACCCCTAGCACCTCGGTGGCCACCTTCTTAATGTAACCAGCCATGGTATCCCACATAGTGTTCACCTTACCGTTACTACTCCAAGCCCCCAAGTTACTCAACTTTTCCCCCATCTCCCGAGAAAGAGCAGGAGTAAGGCCCCCCTATCTAATCCTCGGTTGGGCATAAGTAACCTTCTTCTTCTTACCCCTCTTAATTTCCAAGTCCAATACTAGAAGCCTATGTTGGGTGGAAATATTTTCACTCGGAATTACCTTGCAATTCTTACGAAGGCTTGTATCACCCTTTCGGAGGAGTAAGTAGTCAATTTGGGTCTTAGCTGCCGTACTACGAATGGTAACCAAGTGATTTTCTCTTTTCGGGAAACATGAGTTAGCAAATAACCAACTCGAAGGCTTTAGCAAAGTCCAAGAGAGATGTCCCTCCTCCATTCCTCTCTCCAAAACCAAAGCCCCCATGGACATCATCAAAACCACTAGACGTACACAATATGCAAGTGTCCCCCGATGTAAATCTTTTCAGTGGTCGGTATGCCCCTCACGACTTCATCCAAGTCTTCCCAAAAGAGCTTCTTAACTTCATCATCTAAACCCGCTTGGGGTGCATATCCACTAATAATATTCACAATATGGCTACCAATCATAAATATAGTAGTTATTATCCTATCAATTGTCTTCCTGACCTCCACGACATACTCTCTAAGGTCTTCATCTACTAAGATGCCTACTCCATTCCTACCCCTAGAACCACCCGAGTACCTTAATTTGAACTCATCTACGTCTCGCGCCTTAGTACCTACCCATCTGGTCTCTTGAACACATGCTATATTAATTTGTCTCTTCTTAAGACTCTTTACGAACTCTATGGACTTTCCCCCAAGTGATCCTATGTTCCACGTCCCTATTCTCAACCTAAGTAAGCCCATTCCCCTCGTACCACTTCTACCCCTAGCCTCCGACCCCAACCGACGACATGACCCTAATCCACCATTAGACTTGAACGCCACTAAAAACTACTAATACAACAAACTATAGACGATAGAGGAAGTAAAATCCTATCATTCACAACAAAAGCAATAAGCACAATCATCAAATTGAATAAAGCAAACAAGAATCGATAGTCAGCAAATCTACAGGAATCAAATCAAACAAAACCAGCAAATTTATATGTATAACCAAAAAACAAAACCAGCAAATCTACAGCAATACGCAATAAGATACAGCAATTCTCCAGCAATAAGATACAGCAATAAACAAAACAGATAGTCAACAATTCTACAGCAATTCAAGAAGCAATAAGAAGTAAGAGATATAGCCCCCCCCCAAAAAAAAAAAAAAAAAAGAGAATTGGCAAGCAAAATAGCAACTATACAGATTATCTCCTGAAGCATTTGCTTAAAAGTACGAAAAGGATGCTTCCAGGATATGAGTCCCAGTTAAAAGTGGTGTAATTTTTGGTGCAAAGTTAAACACAAAATAGCTCACACTTAAGTGTCAACTTGTGTTAGCTCTTGGAGCATTTGCTTAGAAGTACAAAGATGGTGCTTGCAGGATTAAGTCCCAGTGAAATGTTTTTGATGCAAAGTGAAACATAATAGTTCACACGCAATTGTCAACTTGTGTTAGCTCCTGGAGCATTTGCTTAGAAGTATCGCGAGGATGCTGCCAGGATTTGAGGCCCAGTCACATTTTTATTCAAAATTAATACTGGGGCATATTCTTAGTAGTATGTTGATAAAATACATATTGAGTCCCTGGGTCTTTGATCTGATGGTTAGAGCGCATTTATGTGATGCGTAGGTTAGGTGGACATCACGAATTCGAATTCTACTGCAGAAAAAAGTCTGGTAATAAGTGAAGGGTAGAGAAGTGGACTAATTATCCATCAAGTTTTGAACTATGCACCAACAGTCCCTCAGGGATTTCTTGGTTATTAAAAAAATATGTGTTGAAGGTGCTAAAAATGTTACGTACTAAATTTGTTCATAAGGAGCACGTATCGGAAAGTTTAGTTTTACCTAAAATTCTGGGTTGTGTTTATCAACATAGATTTCTTGTGATGTCTTTGATATTAATGTTTATTTCATGGGAAGTGTTTTATCAAGGTAGATTTGTTGTGATATTTTGATATTAATGTTGATTCAAGGCCCAAGGGTGCCAACACCTCTAAAGTTTTTATGAACTATGATATTCTGTTAAGAAATATTTGTTCTATTTGTTTTTTCTCTTAAGTCTTTATATTGTTTCTTGTCTGGTGAAACAATGAGGACAACTCCTTTTTTTTTTAAGAATGGTAACAGTAGATAGAAAAGAGTGGAGGTCGCGAATCAGAGTAGCAGGCTCATAGGTTAGTAGGGTTAGGTGGATGCCTGGCCTTGGGGTATAGTAGGGTAGCAGGATTAGTCATGTTTTTATATCTGGTGTTGTCATTATCCGTCATATATATGTTGATTTTATCGTATTTATATACTATCATGCGTTTTTCGTTATTAGTCGTTCTTGCTGTTTCCCTTTCTATTTTTTTTCCATATATAGCATATTCTGCTTATGGTTTTTTGAGACGAGGGCTCCCAGGAAACAACCTCTTTACCTTGTGAGGTAGTGGTAAGGTCTGCGTACATTCTACCCTCCCTAGATCCACTTGTGGGATTCCACTAGGTATGTTGTTGTTTGTTGTAGAATGGTAACAATTAATCTATATTTCCACAGGTATACTACATTAAAATATGTAGTCCGCCTTAAAAGGTATTATACGACTTACAGCTAGAACATATATTTGTTGTTCCTATGAATAGTCTAAAACATCAAAAATATCTTCTTTTTGAGCTATTAACTTGTGTTTACACAAAAAATAAAACAGACTAAACAATTCATTTTTAACTCCTGCAATTTGCTCTGCTAGTCTTCAGGACATCTCCTGTTGCTTTCTTTCTCTACTGTTCAAGAAAAGTATGCAGGGACAGTTTTCCATCTTCCTTCCTTTTACACTAGATTGGCCTCTTTGTTCCAGCAGTTGAGCAATCCTTGTATGTTTCCTGGCCTCACACATTTAGTCCTCCTCAGATAAATGAATATCTTTTTCAACTGATCTGTCCACATTCGATGTAAAAAAAGATGTTTGATTGTCTCCGCATGTTCCCACATAAAACCCATCTGCAACATATATGAATGCCTCCGTGATTCAAATTCTCATATGTCCATACCACTTCTTTTACCAGAACCCTAGTAAAGTAGTTCACTTTATAACTGTAAAATTAGATCTTGGGCTCAACTCACACCCCAAAAACTAACTCTAAGGGAGGAGGATTGCCCAAACCTTATAAAGAGTCCGCCCATCTCATTGACTACCAATGTGGGACTTCTGTTATTCTTCAACACCCTACCTCACGCCCAGTGCTTAGCATCTGGTGCATGGACAATTTTAATTTTTTCGGGGGCCCAACATTGGGTGAGATGGGTCCTGCTCTAATACCATGTAAAATTAGGTTTTAAGGCTAACTCACACCCCAAAAGCTAGTTCAAAGGGAGGAAGATTGCCAAAGCCTTATAAAGAGTCCACCCATCTTGTTAACCACAATGTGGGGCTTTTGTTATTCTCTCAACAATAACGAATCTCCCATTCCCTTTTGTCCCACATTATGACAATATCACCCCCAGTGCCACTAGCTTAAAATTTGACATGGTTAACCCAATTGTTCCCCCAAAATTCCTTCAGTATCTTTGTAATATACCCCGTTAGCTTTGTTCCTTGGGGACACACTACATCAGCTTTCCATCTATGTAGAATTTTTCTCATTAGCCTCCTGTTTCTGCCATAATTCAGCCCCCTAACATTCGAAGGCACTCTTTCCAACTTCATTTATCTTGTATTGCCTGGTATCCCCCTCTTCGAGCCATATTCCAGAATTTGGCATCAAGCTCTAACCCTTTCAGTTTATTCACCCCTTTCTTTTTCACAATGGCCTGCTCCCCCTTGTTCATCCGATTATTGTTGTCTATCTTCATAAATAATTCTTTGGGCTTCTCATGGCACCCTTTAAGATCTACACCCAATTCTGCGCTTATTTTGATGATATGTTGTTGAATCCATTCTGAAGTGCTTGTGTCTTGAACGGCCTCGTCAACTGGTAATTGAATTTTCAAAGGAATTACATCATCTTTGATGCAATTTGCTGCTTCATCCTGTTCCTTTAGTTCCAAGGCCATAGATTACTCATTGTCTACTTGCCCAGCTTCTTCCAGTGATGAGCTTCTTTTAATTGTACGGTTTCAATTGATTTATTCCCTGGCACCGCTGTATTAGTCATACAGATGTTGAGCTCATGTGTCTCTCCGTTTTCTTCCCCACCCTCGTATATCACTGTGTTCTTCATGACTTGAGTTATTGCAGATGACTGAATGTGCGACATCGTTCTTTCTCCATGTGTGTTTGCTTGGATTTCAACCGTGACTTGGTCTATCTTTTGGGTTTCATTCTTAGAGAAATTGGGAAATCTCTGAATTATTGTCTGTTTTTGTTGGGCTAAAAATTGTGCCCAAGTTATGCAGCCGAGTAGTCCAAAATTACATTTAATAGGCCCCTCTCGGTTACTTAAACAACCCATGTACCTTTGACCTAAACTTTTGCCTATCGACTGGCATGCCTCATGCCCTGTCAATTTCAACCAGGTATCAGCCCTCATGTCTCTATCAAAAAAAGCTGGCACTGTACCTATTATCCAGTGGATAATTCAAAGGCTCCCCACTTCTTCTTCCTTCGAATTTCACAGTGACTGAAGTTCCACCCACATCAGAATTTTAGAGATGAGACCTTCAGTTTCCATTTTAACCTCTTTAGGAATTTCCTTTTCATCCCCCTTCAC
This sequence comes from Solanum ossicruentum, assembly GCA_025774065.1. Taxonomy (NCBI): domain Eukaryota; kingdom Viridiplantae; phylum Streptophyta; class Magnoliopsida; order Solanales; family Solanaceae; genus Solanum; species Solanum ossicruentum. Next base: position 8,108 of record JAOTQR010000241.1, on the reverse strand, counting down.
TTCGATTTGAGCCCAGTGAAGATTATTTCTGAGAGTTGTCTCCTCCTCTGTTTCAATGAATCCACCACAAAGGTTACTGAAGTTGTAGAGAGATTAGAGTAGTATGCATTAAGAACAGAAGAAGAGGAAGAATAAGAAGAATAAGAAGAGAATAAGGAGTAAGAGTAATCAATATTATTGATAGTTGAACTCTATTATTGATGATACAAAGTAATTAGAATTAACCAACTTATATATTCTTAGATGGATAGCTAACTACATGCCTTACTCACCATCTATAACTAACTAGCCCTTAGATTAGTTAAGCTTGTTTAGTTAATATTCTTACTTAGAGATATTAAGTGACTTCCTTGACACTCACCCCAAGCCTAGGTACTACAAAGATGTTTAGAATTTCTAGCTTGAAGCTTAAAAACTCATGCTGAATTCTAGATAATGCCTTGGTAAATATGCAGTAGGTTGTTCTTGAGTAGCAATGTATTTAGTCGAAATCAGTCCTTGATTGATCTTCTCCAGGATGAAATGGCAATCTATTTCAATGTGTTTGGTCCTTTCATGATATACAGGATTGGCTGCTATTTGTATAACAACTTTGCTGTCACTGTAAACATTGTTAGGAAGTGGTACTTCAACACAAAGTTCCTTCATTAGACCAACTATCCAGACTAATTCCTTCATTAGACCAACTATCCAGACTAACTCTTCTACTACAAGAATTACACTTCTGTCCTCGGCCTTACCTGATTTTTTTGAGACTTTAATTTGTTTCTTAGATTTCCAAATGATAAGAGAATCTCCAAGCTTCACTACATAGTCTGTTACAGACCTTCTGGTGTTGGGACAAGAAGCCCGATCTGCATTAGCATACGCTGATATTTCAAAGTTGCTGTTGCTGGTTAAAAGAATTCCTTGTCCTGGTTGCCTCTTTAGGTACCTTACTATTCTGAATGCAGCCTCCATATGAGACAATTTAGGAGCTTGTAGATACTGGCTTAGAGTTTATGCACAAAAGGAAATATCAGGTCGGGTCATAGTTATGTAGAGGAGTTTACCTATGAATCTTTGATAAGAGCTTTGGTTAGCCATAGTTTTTGTTTGACTATTTCCTTTTGAAAGGTGATCATCATACACTTTTGATGTTAACCTTACATTTGTATCATTGGTGTCATAACTGGTTTTGCAGCTCCAAGTCCTGCTTCTGATATTAGTTCTAATGCATACTTCCTTTGATGCATTAGTATCCCTTTTTCAAACCTTGCTAACTCAATTCCCAGAAAATACTTTTAACTCTTTCAAGTCTTTCATCTGGAAAGTTTCTTGTAATGCTGTCTTTGTTTCCTAAATCAAGTTGAGATTGTCACCTGTTATAAGCATATCATCTGCATACACTAAGACAATAGTTACACCTTCTGTGCCTCTCTTGATAAACAATGAGTGATCATATTGCCTTTGATGAAACTTAATCTTAATAGTGCCTCAGTCAGTTTAGCATTCCACTGTCTTGGAGCCTGTTTGAGACCATACAGAGACTTTTTGAGTCTACACACCATGTTATCCTTATTCTCCCAACTCAAAAAACCTCGAGGAAGGTCCATATAGATTAAATCAAATAAATCACCTTGTAGGATGACATTAAACATATCCATTTGCTGTATATGCAGGGTTTTTGCTGTAATAGCAAGGACTAATATGACTGTTTTCATCTTAACTTCAGGTTAGAATGTCTCTTGGTAATTAATACCTTCTTGCTGATTGTACCCTTTTGCCACAAGCTAGCTTTGAACCTTTCAATATCACCATTTGCCTTATACATTACTTTATATATCCATCTACACCTAATACGTTTCTTTCCTATAGGCAGTGGCACAAGATCCCGTGTATGATTGTTTTGAAGTGCTTCAATTTCCAACTTCATAGCCTCCACCCACCTTGGATCTTGAATTGCTTCATTATATGTATTAGGTTCTGTCACAGCAGAAATCTTGGCCAAGTAAGCTTGATATTTAGGTGCTAGATGATCAGAAGCATAGGTGCTAGATGATCATAAGCAATGTAATTTGCAAGAGGATAGGACACTGTATCATTAATACTTAAGGATACAAAGTCCTTTAACCACACCGGATGATTCTACCTCTAGTAAACCTTGTAACCTCAGGAACTACAAGAACCTCTTCATTAGTTATTGGCTGTATTGTTGACATTTCAGATGATTGAATTACAGGCACTTCATTAGGAGGATCAACATTGCATTACACCTTGTTCAGTGCAGGTTCTTGTAACAAGATCAGTTAGGTCACCTTAAGTACTTTCTTGACCACCAACTTTGGACTGGATGATCAACAAACACACCTTGATTTTCATAGATACCATCACTCAGATTACAGGTTATTCCAGAAGGACAAAACACACTATTGGTACCACTGTTTGTGATCTTGAAAGGAAATATATCTTCTTTTAACAAACATCTCTACTGATGAACAACTTCTTTGCCTCCACGTCATAAAAGCACATACCCTTTTTGAGTTGTTGAGTACCCTATGCAGATAGACATCTTGGACATTGGCTTCAACTTGTTCATTTCATGAACTATTTTTGCATAACAGAAGCATCCAACCACTCTTAAATGTGACACAGATAGAGGTTTGTTATACAGTATCCCATAAGGTGACTTGTGTTGTAGAACTGAACGAGGCAACCTGTTTATTAGGTACACAACAGCTAACACACATAGCCCCCAGAACTGCAAAGGTGTTCCAGCTTGAAACCTTAAACCCCTGGTTACTTCCAATATGTGTTTATGTTTCCTCTCAGCAACCCCATTTTGCTGAGGAGTGTGAGGACAACTTGTTTGATGAACTATTCCAAGGTTCCTAAAAAAAGCACTGCACACTGAGTTCACAAATTCAGTACCATTATCTGACATTATGACTTTAATCATCTTACCCAACTGAGTATGCACTTAAGTAAGGAATTGTTTAACAACCCCACACACATCAAACTTTAATTTCAACAAATAAACCTAAGTCAATTTTGAAAAATTATTAACTAATTTTGATGGTAATAAGTACTTCATTAACTAGTAGTTTTGATACAAGTTGTAGGAAATGAGTTTCTAGCTTGTTTTGCACAAGAGCATACAGTACACTTATCAATTGCATTAGCTATAACCAGACTTAGAAGTCAACATTTTATCTAACACTCCAGCAGATGGATGGCCAGACCTCTTATGCCAAAGCTCTACCTCACTAGGAAGTTGTGCCCATTCCTTACAGCAAGCAGACAACCATCAGTTGTGTGTCCAATTTTTGACACTCCAGAAAGAACATACAACCCTTTCACCTCTCTACCAATCTCCGTTACCTTTCCATTTGAGAGATCTTGGAAAGGCAAAAATCAGGGAAAAAGTTTACTGAACAACCAACTCTCTTGTCACCTTTGAAACTGACATAAGGTTGAATTTGAATGCTGGTAAACAGAGCACATTAGAGAAAGTGCTTCTTGTAGAAATTGTACCGGATCCAACATGTGTAACCTCAGCTTCATCTCCAGTAGGTAAATGTACATTCCTTGACATCTCAGGTTTAGTTATTGTTGACTTATCTAAAAGTTCTACATCAGCTACCATGTAGTAGCACCAGTATCAATTATCCAGTTAAACACTCTTAACTAAAAAGGCTCCGTGAGAACTATTACCTGCTAAATTTGCAGATGCTGTTGTATCAGACTTGACATGCACATTTCCTTCACCCTTCAACTGTGCCAAGATCTGACTATATTGCTCCTTGGTGAAAGGACAAGGCCCCATCGTTGACTTTCCACCTTGCTGCAACTGAGCAGAATTGTGATCTCTATTACTGGACTCAAATCCACTGCCCATTGAATTCTTGTTCAGGTTTTGGAAATGAACATCTGCTACTGCATTATGAGCACAAGCCCCTGAACTATATCCAGGATTAGAATAAGTATTACCTCCTCTCTTTTTGAACTTGTAATCTGCAGGATACCCTATCAGCTTATAACAACCATATTTTCTGCACATCATAGTTTTTCTTGAACTTTGAAGGATCACCTTTAGCATACGTAGCCACTTCAATACCATGACTTCCAAGACTTGCAGGAGTTGATCCTAAAATTCCTGTATTAACAGATATGGACTTCTGTCCTTCGTCACTAACCACCATTCCATAGGCTTGATTAATGGACTCATGAGTAGAATCTGACTTCTTGGTTGATTGTATGACTCATTAAGCCCCATTAAGAACTGAAACAACTTCAGTTTTTGTAAATGAGACACAAACTCCCTTGATTTCTCAAAATTACAACACGGAGCAGGCACTAAGGCCTCAAATTCTTCCCAAGATTTTTTCAGCTTTGAGTAATAGACAGAAATTGTAGAGGTACCTTGAGTCAATGTAGCAATCTCCTTGTGTATATTGAAGACTCTTGACCCATCAACTCTATTGAACCTCTTATATAGATCATCCTAGACAACATGAGCATTTGAAGCATACATAATACCTCCTAGAAGTCCTTTTGCAACTGAATTCATCAACCGGGATAACACCACAGCATTGACCCTTTCCCAGTTACTCCATAGACTTTCTGGGAATGACTCTTTCTTGCGAGTGCAATTAATTAGACTCAACTTATTTCTCCCAAGCAACGCAAATCTCATAGATCGATACTACATTGAGTAGTTCTCAATGCTTGTTAGTTGAAAAGAAATGATCTGTGCACCACTAACATCAGATGGAGAAAGAAACAATGGGTGATTGTAATGAATCCCAGGCCCTTGCATAAGCCCATGACCAGATCTTGAAGCAAATCCATTAGCAGATCCTTGTACAGCACATTACCCATTGCCAGAACTAGAGTGTGCATCATCCATTGTCATCTACTAATCAAGAAATCTCACAAGAACTGGAACCAAGAATTGAAGGACCTGCAATTAGCTTTTTCTTCAGAGAATTAACAGATTTTCTGCAGAGAATTAGAAGAACAGAACTAGTAACACTAGCTGAAGATGCTCTGATACCATGAAGTTGTAGAGAGATTAGAGTTGTATGAATTAAGAACAGAAGAAGAGGAAGAATAAGAAGAAGAGAATAAGAAAGGAGGAGTAAGAGTAATCAATATTATTGATAGTTGCCCTCTATTACTGATGATGCAAAGTAATTAGAAGGAATCAACTTATATACTTTTAGATGGAAAACTAAGTACTTACCTAAACAACTATCTATAACTAACTAGCCGTTAGATTAGTTAAGCTTGTTTAGTTAATATCGTTACTTAGAGATATTAAGTGACTTCCTTGACAGTTACCTATCTCTTCAAAAATCTTCTGCGACCAGAGATTCAATGGTAAACTCAACAATCTGACCCTGACCCAATCCCAGTCTCAGTCCCAGTTGATCTCCTCTGGCCAACATCCGGGTAGGATTTCATCATTGGAGATTCAATTTTTTCTTCTACCAAGTCCATTCTCCCATCATGACATGTTCAGCAGCCTTCCTCGTGGGGAGTTCAAAGAGATACTGAGATTCATTCATGCTGAAGATATTTACTCCAAAAGTTGACTTCCATGAGTTACATGCCCATTTCCTCGCATCATTCCGAGTTGGCGTCTCTTTTGATGACGACTGAAATTTTTCCATTTAGGCAATGACTCAACAGATCTGATGCTGTCCTCGCTGAAACCCCATTTAGAGATATTTTGTTGTTTCTTGCTGTTACGTGTGCTGTTTTTGTGTACTCCGTCATCCATCTGCTGTTGTTGAAGGCCTCCTTGTATGAGGTTTCTATTTGCCTATTTCGGCCAGGAATAGAGTTCTTCACTCTGTTTGTATCATTGATATCGTTAGTAAATTTTTTGACAATATTTCTCCAACCATCTTCAAGAGGATCCTCTTTCCATCAATCTCGGATGGAGCCAAAGATTCACTATTTTTTTGTTTTGGGGTATGATGGAATAAAGCAAAATGACTTTTTAAACTGTCTGCGCTTCTTTCAATTGTGAAGTAGCAGTTAGTCAATGCAACTTTCGACACTCATCATGGGTCATCCGGAAACAGTCGCCCTATGTTTTTAAACATAGGGGTCAGGCTGCGTACATCCGACCCCCCTTACCCTGCAATGGGCGGGAGCCTTTGAGGCATTGGGGTAATGTTGTTGTTGTTATCTTCAAGAGGATACTCTGGTGTAATAATGATAGATTTACTTCCCCCTTGAATCGCTGTGAAACTTATGTACATACCACTTTCATTATATTTAAGAGTGCAAAAGAAAAAGTGGTCCTTCATGTTCCATCTCTTTATAGTCTTCCTCTTTTCTTCTGTAGCTGCATTGAAGACGAACACCAACCACTTCATGACATTAATGTTAATGGTAACTCGTCTCATTAAATGTCTACCGTGCTCGATCCAGTAGAGCCATTCTTCTGAATCTGAATATCTCCTTTGTAATGTCATAGGATTTAAATCCTGCATTATAAAAAAATCCTATTTTCCCCCATATCTATTGAAAACTCCGGCGAGAGCAGCTGGAGAATATTTCCCCTGGAGAGTGAAAAAATTCAGAAAGGAATAAAACTGACAACCTCGAAAAAAGTGCATGAGAGCATTTATTCCATAACTTGATTTGTGTGCATAACTATCAATCTAATAAGATTGTACTTAGTATTGTGCATCCCTCAGCATGACTTCTCAACAAGGTAAGTTTGCCACCCTGATAGCTCTTTTCCTCTATAAGTTAGATTAATGCCTATTCTTGGTTGATCCTGAGGATTAAGTTTATTACGTATTGATTTGCGCTTCAAAAAGTTGAAAATATTCACGTGATATCCTCATAGCATACCAAATTTGGAACCATGTAGATTGATTAAATTTACATTTTCTAAGTGTATTTCTTGTCATACTCTACAGGTTCTATCAGCTCTCAATCTATATCGGTTTGTATTGATCAGAGAGTCAACAGGTAAGTGTAGTCTAATTATGACAAAATCTCTTCTGGATTATGTGTGAGTGAATGTCTTTTGTGGTTGCTTCTACGTGAGATTTGGTTCTAAATTTTCATTTTGATCTTTGATTAGAATAATACTCTCCTGGTTCCAGTGACATAGTTCTCCTATTTGTGGCTTCTCTATGATGTTTGATGCTATTTTAGTGAAAATACCTTATCCATCCAATGTTTTGATATTTGATGGGATACAAAATTTAAAATGTCAATTTGACTTATGTAATATATTATTGGCAGTAAGAAGAAAATATCTTAAGTAATGGTTGAAAAAATCAATTTAACAAAGGAAACATCATACCAAAATGTTGATTGAATTAACGGAATGAATTTGAATTCCAAAATCTCCTGAAGATTGTATATAATATCATTAATGAATGGTGTCAGACATATTTATTTTTTGGTAATAACAATTAGACTTCTATTATATTAAGTTAAAAAAAATACATGGGAGCTCATGTTCCCCTGTTAGAATCCTTAAATTAGGGATTATGTTTCCTTATGTTAGAATCCTTAAATTAGGGATTATGTTTCCTTAATTCTAGGGATCATGTTTCCTTAATTCTAGGGATTATAGGATTAATTATTCAGCTGCCTTGTATATATATTGACTTAATGCATACCTCTCAAACACACAGTTGAGAGAGCTTTTAGCCCGAGGATGTAGGCACCACTTGCTGAACCTCGTAAATCATTCGTGTCCTCTTCTCTTTATTTTTTCTACATGGTATCAGAGCCGTAAGGTTACTGTTCATCACTGTTCATCACTGTTCGACACTGTTCGACACTGTTCGACACTGTTCGTCGTCACTGTTCCTCGTCACTGTTCGACACTGTTCGTCGTCACTGTTCCTCGTCACTGTTCGACACTGTTCCTCGTCACTGTTCGACACTGTTCATCGTCACTGTTCATCGGAAATTTGTGGCTTTGTGGTTGATCAGTTATTTTTTCCTCCTTGACATAATATTGGTTAATTTATTATGGCTGAAGAACCCAGTAAAGTTAGTGTGTCAAATACTAACTCGGGTAAGAACGGTGGGAGGAGACTCAGAGTATTTTCCTATTGAGATGGGACTCCACCAAGGATCTGTGTTGA
>JAOTQR010000230.1:0-17210 GCA_025774065.1 Solanum ossicruentum | reverse complement strand
AGTATATAAGCTAGTCCTTTACTTATATACCCAATATCTCTCTTGTGTTTTGCACGATGTGGGACACCTCATCGCAAGATGGGATGTTAGAAGATATAATGTGGATTTGTATTTAAACGTTTAAGTTGTTTGACAAGCAAGTTTTTGTACCATTTGGAGTTTCGAACCTCGGAATGGAATTCCATTAATTCCATTAGTCCCGTAACGTGGAAATTAGTCCAGGAGAAGTGATGAAATCAAATACGGAGTATGAGGAAATGAGGTCAATTTGAAAATTTTGATTTAAAATGGACTAAGTTTTACTTTGGTCAATGATTACTGTTTGGATGCTTCGTTCAGAATTCTGATGGTTCCGTTGGATTTTGGGGGATGATTTTAGGTCTATAAGAGGTATTGCCATATTTTTCGAGGGTTTTGAGGACATTTTGATCATTCGAGGTCCTAAACTAGTTTCATTGTGACTTAAGGGTCACCGGGTCAAGGAGACCTCGGATTCAATTTTTGATGATTTTGTTTATTTCAAAATGTATTTTTAAATCAATTTGCTTTATTAGTTCATATTTATAGGGTTCTCAATGTCTTCTAAGGTCAAAAACATATTTTGTAGGGTGTTGGTGCAAGTTGACCATGCTCAACGTGCGGTCAACATAGTTAACGAGGGTCAAACTTGGTCAACATCCTTTTTTTTCTTCAAAAATATCCCCTTCCTTCCCTTTTTTTTTCTACTACACCGTTTTCTTCCATTTTTGAGTTCTCAAAGTTTGGAGGGGCGATTTTGAGCGAGGTTTTTTGTGAATTTTCATTTGGGTAAGCTTTCGAAACACTTAATCTTTGATTTTAGTATTTAAATTGTGATTTTGACTTGAAATTTTTGGTTTCGATCCTCCAATTTTAATAATTTTTAAAGAACATGATTTAAAATTTAAATGATGATTTCTCCCTCAATTTATACTCAAATTTTAAGAGATTTTCACCCACAAACTCCATTTTTCGTGTAGAACCTGATTTTGAGCTCAATTTTAGATTCATGATTTTTAAAAATTAACCTAATTTTTAAATTATTTTACCATCGAACTTAATTCCTATCAATATGGATGTCAATTGACTCCTTTTGATCCGTACATCTTATTCTTGATAGTGGTTTGATGTTGTAGAGTTGATTTTATGAATTTATTCATCCGGATGGCTAGTTTGTGTGCGGTTCGACCTTCAAAGTAGGTTTAGCTATTCCTTTTTTAAGACTCAGTAGGTAATTGTATATTCATATGATGTATTCTTAGGAATGAGTAATACGATATGCACGTGTTGAAGATTATTGATGCGATGCCCCTGTGTGGGTTCTTAATTATTGGTAATCAATGTGGAAAGATGGATGTGTATCATATTATGCTTGTGACTTATGGAAAGAGTGTGAAATTGTGAATTTCAATTGAAATCATGGCTATGGTTGAGACATTCTTACATATACAGGTGGTGAAAATTGTGATTGGGCATTCTTGTAACATCCCTCTTGTTTATGGGCTTGGAAAACTAAATGATAACAATTTTTTGTGCCTGTTTGATCTTACGATCCAATCTATGGCTCATGGAATAATTCACGAGTACTAGCTAGGCTTCATGGATTGAGTCCAATGAAAATGAAAAATTGAAAAATTTCTGGAAGTTGATTTACGATTAATAGGACAGACCATATATAGAACTATGAGCCATCAAAGGTATTGTAAAAAGGAGTCCTGAAGGGGCCTAAATTTTTTTAAGTCTGGAACCACTCTACGAGATAAATTATGGCCCATAGATGGAATGAACAAGGGTCGTCTTACATGTTCGTGGTTTGAAAGATGCAAATTTCAGTTGCTCAACTTTTGTAACATGAACTTCTACGAACCAAAGTACGGTTCGTAGGTTGAACCATGGCCTGTGGACTGGGTCTCGCATGTCAGACCCCACCTACTAGGAGTGTGAAAATGCAAGAAAATAAGCTTTGAAAATTTTTGACTATTAGCTTCCACGAGAGGTTTTACAAGTCGTAAGTTGTTGCATGGCCCATAAGTTGGTTCGTGGAATTTGGGGCAGATTTAGTTAAATTTCGGATCTTTCAGGGATTCAATCAACAACTCATTACATGGCCTATAAAATCTTTTACGATCCATATATCATGTCATGGAATGTAATTCAGAGAAGGGTCTCTGAAAGTCTAAAAAGCTATCAGATGAAACCCCTTTCTATGGCCCGTAGAATGAACTACGGCCCGTAAACGCGATCTCGTAGTCCTGTCAAGCCAGATCTTAAAAGGGATAATTTGTCATTTCTAAATATTTTATTCCTATGCTAGTTATTTTGACCTCTGAAAGCCCTTTTAACCCTAATTCCTCTCAGTCCTCCTCAATCCAAAAGCACTCAAAGTCCCAAACCCCTCCCAAGTTCTTCAAAGGAGAGTGCAAGCTAGGTTTTGGTTTCTTTACCTCCAAATTAGATTTTCTCTTTTCTAAGTTGACAAGGTATGTGTGTTTTGATTGTGGAGACCTTTTCTCTACAAGCTCAACCACTCCTCACCTCCTTTATGATTTCTCAAGTAATGATAATACATGGTAATTTATGAACTTCTTTTTGTGATGAAATTATGAAGTATTTTATGATAATTTTTCCTTGTACACTTTTATTTCACGCAACATCATATGAAATCTATGATTTTTACATAAGGGTTTGATGATATCCGAACCAAGTTTCCTCATGTTTGATGATGGGATGTTTGAATGATGTTTAAGGATTTTATTTTACTCCTCTCATGACATTTATTCATGAATTGCATGATTTTAAGTTTATGTACATTTACCTATCATGATTTGATTGAAAGATGCATGTTAAGCTTTTAAGTGATGAATGCATTATGAAAAGATATGTAGAATAAGCATGTTGAGGCTAACAAGTATGCTTTGAGCTCATAAGCATGATATAAATGTTAAGAATAATATAAAGCCCAAACTTTGATGTTATAACTTATGATAACGAGCTACTCCAAGAATGATACTAAGATATTTTGAGATTATGCATACCATAACTATGACTATGTTTCAAGTATTCCCTGGGATTGTGACCTAGAACCGAGAGGACTTTGGTAGTCTCCCACGGTCCCTAAACTATGTGCCACCATAGGTCTATGATATTAATTCCCTATATGGGCTTGTACCTACCGAAGAGGAAATGCCATAAGGTATAGGTATTTGTTGAACCTACCCAAAAGGCTATGCCGTAAGGAAAAGATAAAATATGAAACCTACCAAAAAAGATATGCCGTAAGGTGGTGGAAATTTTTGAAAACGCTAGGCCATAAGGATAGTATTAGGTCTACCTTGGCAAAGTAAACCTCTCCTTGTCCAGTGTGAAGTGAACATTATAATTTCAAGTAGTAGATTGCTTGGTCTTATATGTCGGTTGTAGTCCCTTCCCACTATGTATATGATGTCATGTGATTTGATGATTCTTTGTGCATATCCCTATAGGCAATTGCCACTTATGACACATTGAGCCTATAGCCATTGTTTATGATTACACATATTGATTACTTATGATTTATGTTCCTTGATGCATTTGCACCCCGCATACTCAGTACATTCTAAGTACTAACACATACTTTTTGCCTGCATGATCTAACCATATACGAACCAGAGTTCCCTACCATCCCCCCCTCCCTATGGCTAGACGTTCTATTTAAAGATTGCTTGGTGTGTCTTCCACATCCGGGGACAATATTCCCACTTGCTTTCATGCTTTGTTTAGACTCATTTATTTTTTGGATACTATCTTTTGAGGGTGGGCTCGAGAGATATCTTAGCCCCGTCCTATTCATAATTAGACGTGTTGTTGGATGCTGTGATGGTTATTTATGATTGAGCTAGGCTCGTTACGCTTTTGTATTATGAAAGACATCTCTTAGTCAGTTACTCCCTTTGTATGTTAAAGAGCTCCCACCCCGAGGGTGAATCGGCCCCTCCATCCCCGTAAGCTCCCCAAGCAGAAGGAGGAGTCACCCATGCCAAGTACCAAGAATGTGATTGAAATGACCCCAAAAAGTTCTCTAAAAATGTCCCTCAAAAGTGTCCGGAATCATAATTTCCATATATCTCAAAATTCGTGAGCTATTTCAAAAATCTGACTTCATATTCTTGTTCAGGGGATAAAATTGAGTGGGAAAAAGGTCTAAACCCAATTTTAGAGCGAATGATTCACAATTTCAATTTTCAAAGTGAGTGAAAATAGTGTGCTTGCACGCCCCTAGCGCGATGCAGCTGGGGCGCGCCAGTGCATTATTTTGTGCCCAGTTATTTTATTCCAGTCCAAGACTTTTGAGTCTTGGGCCTAAATGTTCCCATGCATGAAAATGCCTATACTTAGACTTATTTCACCCTTATATCATTCAAGACATTCTCAAATACTCTCTCAAACACTTAGATAATATTTCATCTCCAAATTTCAAGTCCGAAAACTCATTCGGATCTTAAGGTTCTCATTCAAGCTTCCAGTCTCCATGTCCAATCTTCTTCAAGCATTTTCCAAAGTCAAGGTATGTGGCCTTCTTTCATGGGTTCCTTTCACCCATGATACCTAATCTCTATTTTACCTAAAATCACATGATTTAAAGTTGATTAACAGATGAGTCTTATCAATTATGAATTTCACTGCATACTATGTTAGGGGTTCATGAAATTATGGCTGTTTAGCATGTTTTGAGCTATGAATCTAAGATCTTTTGTGATATTTGATTAAGAGTGTTGATCTATATTGCTTTAGGGTGTTACCATATACTTATCGATGGTTTTACATTGAATTTTCTAGAATGATTTCACTCTTGAATTGCATGATTTTACACTAGCATTACACACCTGCCAAGTATTTGATAAAATGTCCAGATTAGGGTTCTTGAGTTATTAATGGTCTATTGCATGGTTTATGAGTCAAGTGGCTTATGGTGATGAAAGGAATGTATATATGTGTATTTAAATCACGTAAAACACCTATGGTATTGCAAGTGAAGTGTTGGGCTCTCATGTTCGTTGTGTTCTTGGGAATGGTTGATGAGTTATTGAGTCCTTATGCTAAGGTTTATGCTCTTGTGAAGCCTACTAGAAGGGGTTATGAACTATGTTATTTGCTTTACCCTCCAGTACAAGGCCAATTTCTACATGTAGGGGGTATGAACTATGTTATACACCTTACCACATGTATGAATCAATGATACTCACTTACTGATATCTACATGAAGGGGTTATGAACTATTTTGAACTCCTTACCATCGTGTATGATTTGAGGTTATGTAATGTGCTCATATGAAGAAGTTATGAACTATGTGGTACACCTCACCCTCATTTGCGATGTAAGGTTATGTATTATCTCATGCACACATGTAGGGGTTATGATCTATGGTACTTTCTACCCTCATGTGCTATTCGTTATCTCATGTACGCATGTAGGGGTTATGACCTATGCTACCTTCTACCGTCATGTGCTATTCATTATCTCATGTACTACCCATTACCTACTAGAAACGGTTATGACTCATGCTACACCCCTCACCCTCTAGTACAAGGTTTTTGGATGATCTAAGCATGTCACCTTATTGGGTTAAGTATGATTATTTTTCAAACATGTTTTATTCCAAGCATTGTTCATGCATGCCATGTTGCTAATATACTATATCTTGCTATGATTATGCATTTTGATTATGTTGCCTATCTCTTCTTGCATTGCATCCTACATACTTAGTACATTCAAACGTACTAACACATATCTATACCTACATGATATCACCTGTAGGAACCGGATCCCCACTTGATCCTCCTCCTCCACGTGGCTAGTGCGATCTTTCTCTCAAGCTAGTTGGTGAGTCCTCTATTCCGGGGACAATGTTTATGCTCTTATGTCATGTATTACAACTCTCTTCTTTTATTGTATATTTTGACAATGAGGGTGAGCCCAGTTGCTTGTCTTGGCCCCCGCTAAGTTCTACGTTTAGAGATGTTGTTGGACAAGATATGTATTGATGCTATAAGCTTTGACTCTCTTTACTCTATGATGTTTTATGCCATGAAAGATATCCCTTAGCCCCGGTCATCCCTATTTACATCTTTTATGGATATTTTATTGCTTTCGCAACCAAGGATGTGTAATGATATGTGTCACGTTTAGGCCCTAGGCTTGGGTCATGATAGTGGTCACCCTTTTGGCAAAGGCCATGGCCAATCAAGGGGTTCAATCTCCTCATTCTCCTACGCCAGCCTCAAGGGTGAGTGATTTCACAAGAATGAATCCCCTAGAATTCCATGGCTCAAGGCTAGAGGAAGACACCCGAGAATTCAATCATGAAGTGTATAAGGTTTTGGCTATCATGGGGATAAGTTCGGAGGAGAAAGAGGAACTAGCGGCCTACTAACTTAAGGCACTTGGTCAAATATGGTATAATTAATGGAAGGTGGAGAGGACAGATGATGAGTCCATTCCATGGGAGGAATTCAAAGTTGCCTTCCTTGATTGTTTCTTCCCATTTAAGATTAAAGAAGCAAAGTTGATGGAGTTAATGAATCTTAGGGAAGGTTCTATGAGCGTGAGGAGTATTCCCTTAAGTTTAACAACCTCTCCAAGTTTTCTCCTCATTTGGTTGTCAACCCTCAGGAAAGGATGCCTAAGTTTGTGTTGGGTGTACCTAACTTGATCAATGAAGAGTGCCACACCGCCATGCTCATTGGGGATATGGATGTCTTATGACATACGTTGAACAACTTGACGGGGTGAAACTCAAAAAAAGAAGGATGGGGGAGTCCGAGAGGTCTCTACTTGACGGTGGATTCCAAGGTGCTAAGGTGTTTGTTTCCAACAAGGCCATAAATTTCAAGGCCAAGGGTCCTCCAACATCCAAGGCCAAAGTTTTGCAAATGATAGGGTTCCTAACCTGAAAGCTCAAGGTGGAAATGGTTGAATGACTCATCCTAAGTGCCTAAAATTTGGAAAGTATCTTAGCGGCACATGTTGGAGGAATACAAGTGCTTGCTTTGATTATGGAACAATGGGTCACAAGATTGTGGAGTGTACGAAAAAGGGTCGGGATGGTCGTCCTCAAAGGCAAGGCACCTATGGTGATCAAAGGGCACAAGGTGGTCAACAAGGAGGTATTCCTCGACACAACCGGTTCTATGCTCTTCAAGGGTGGCAAGGGTTTGATGAGGAACCCAATGTTGTGACCTGTATGTTAAATGTCACGACCCAAGCCTAGGGCCTAGACGTGACACGACAAATGGGGAACTCGAAGGAACCCAGACAAGCCTCTTAGCATATCAATTACACATCCTTGGTTATGGAAGAAAAATAACAATAACAAGAGATATAAATAAGGGGAAAACAGGTCTAAGGGAAGTATTTGGTAATCATAAAATATTTTAAGAGTTAACCTCATAGCATAATTACATCTTAATATTCAACAACACGTCTAACATAGATTGGAACATAGGCCAAGAGTCAAGCTCATAGAGTTAGTATATCTTAATATCCAACAACACCTCCAACATAGATTGGAGAGGGGTGGTCCAAGACACTCTCCGGGCTCACCCTCATAATAATAAAGTGTTTAACATGAATAAGTCTTAGCATAGCAATAGTGGTAAAGATAGTGTCCTCGGACTTGAGGACTCATCAAAGCTTAATTCCAAAGCACTGAACTAGCCACATGGAGGATGATCAAGAGGTGCTCTGGTCCCTACATGGTAATATCATAAAGGCCTAGAGTATGTGTTAGTACGTTTGAATGTACTAAGTATGTAGGATGCAATAACAAGACATAAGCCAACATAGTCAAAATAAATAATCATAAGTAATAAATAGGTATAATATCAATATGGCATGCATAATCAATGATTAAAGTTAAACATGCTTGTAAATCATGTAATTTACAAAATACATATTACATGTGCGGGAAGAGACCATAACCAACATAGACCAAGCGAACTACTCTTTGGAATCTAAGGAATGTCACCCCCTTAGAAGGTGATTGAGGTATCCACCCCTCAACATGGTGATTGGGCATGTCACCCCCTAAAAAGGTGGTTGAGGCATGTCATCCCCTCAGCAAGGTGATTGGGCATGTCACACCCCCCAATAAGGTGTAGACTAAGCCCTTTATCATCATAAAGTCACTTGACTTATAAACCATGTAATAGATCATAAATAACTTAAGAATCCTTGTCAAGACATTTTATCAAACACTTGGTGGGTGTATAATGCTAGTTCAAAATTATGCAATTCAAGATTGAAATAATATGAGAAAACTCAGTGTAAATCAACCCACCAACATATAGTAAAATCCTCACGCAAGATACCGTGAAATCCTTCATCAAATCTCGTAATAGATTATAGTTTTATAGCTCAAAACAAGCATAGTTTCAATAGATAAAACTAATTCATAGTATAAGCTTGAAGTCGATAGCATGCATAATCAATAACATTTCATAAACCCAACATAATTTATAATCAAAATCCATAATAAGAGATATCCATATATGATACAACTTGAGAACATGTAATTTTCATAGAAAAGGAGATTGGGCTCCATGGTGAAAGGACTCAATGGATGAACCTACATGCCTCAAACTTGGGTTATCTTGAGTTGAGCTTGAAGAGAACTTGGAGCTTGAAGAGAATCCTTGAGTTCTAAAGTTAGGCTTGAAATCCTTGAAATTTGAATGAGATATTTGGTTGTCTTGGAGAGGTTTTTGAGAAGGTCTTGAGTGATATAGAGTTGAAAAATAGATATGTATAGGTGTTTTCACGCATAACTGGGCATGGGGCTATGACCCAATGCCCTTGGCCAAGAGAGAAAAATCAAGGAAAATAATACACTAGTTCGCACCTTGTGGACCAGACACAAACTTCATTAAAACACTAATCCACACCCCCAATGTGTCGTGGCCAGGGCGTGGATGGCCACTGGAAATAAAAAGTTAGCAAAAATTATTTTTCACTATGGGTCCTCTAAAATCTAGGTTATACCTATTTCCTACTAAATTTTTCCCTTTTATCGAGAATATAAAGTTGAATTTTTGATATCATGCATGAATTTTGAGAGATAAGGAAATTACTATTACGGACATTTCTAAAGTACATTTTTTGGGCATTTCATTAAAGATCTACAATGTTGATGTATATGCTTTATTGAATCCAGTTGCCACTCTTCTTTCATTACTTAATTTATTGCTAATCATATTCATGTGTGTCCCGCACTGCTATGTGAACCCTTTGAGGTGTCCAACCCCCTCGTAAGTCCGTTCTTGCTACAAGAGTCTATAAGGTTGTCTTGTGTCTATACTGCATAAATTTTCATTGTGATTTTGTTGAACTCGATATGGTAGATGATTTCATTCTTGGGTTTGATTGGCTACATGCATATCATGCTACTATTGGTTGCAGGACTCATAAGGTTAGATTGCAAATCCATAATGAACTCATCCTTGAGTAGGAAGGTCGTGATTTGGTGGTCAAGGGTAGATTAATCTCTTATCTTAAGGCTCAAAAGTTGATTTTCAAAGGCTATATATACCATCTTATGCAGGTTAGGGATGTCGAGTCTAGGGTCTCTCTTATTGTGTTAGTCCCAATTGTCAATGAGTTTCTTGATGTCTTCCCCGATGAACTTCCTGGTGTCCCTCCTGAAAAGGAGATAGATTTCCGTATAGATCTCCTTTCCAGTACTCAACTCATTTCCATTCCTCCCTATTGAATGTCCCCGGTGGAGTTGAAGGAATTAAAGAAGCAATTAAAAGATTTATTAGAAATGGGTTCATAAGGCCTAGTAAGTCACACTTGGGGTGCAGCTGTGTTATTTGTAAGAAAGAAGGATGGTTCGCTTAGAATATGCATCGATTACCAGCAACTCAATAAGGTTACAATAAAGAACAAGTATCCATTACCAAGAATCGATGACCTATTTGATCAATTGCAAGGGTCTAATCACTTCTCAAAGATTGACGGTCCTGGTTTCATCAGTTGAGGGTAAGGAAGTGTGATATTCCCAAGACAGCTTTTCAGACAAGATATGGGCATTTTGAGTTCGTGGTGATAACCTTCAACCTAACTAATGCTCCAACAATATTTATGGATCTCATGAATAGGGTTTTTAAACCCCACCTTGATATGTTTGTTGTGGTATTTTTTGATGACATCTTGATCTACTCCCAGAATGAAGAGGAGTATACAAAGCATTTGAGGGTGGTGTTGCAAATATTGAGGGAAGAAATGCTCTTTGCTAAATTCAAGAAATGTGAGTTTTAGTTGAAAGAAGCTGCATTCTTAGGTCATGTGGTGTCAGGTGATGGGATTAAGGTAGATCCAAAAAAGATGGAGGTAATAAGAAATTGGCCTAGACCCTAGACTCCGACAGACATTAGGAGCTTCTTAGGTTTGCTGATTACTACCAAAGGTTTGTGAATGGTTTCTCCTCAATTGCTTCTTCTTTGAAAAAATTGACCCAAAAGAAGGCAAAATTTATATGGACCAATGAATGTGAAAGAAGTTACCAGACCTTGAAGGACAAGCTATGTCCATTCCTATTTTGGCTCTATAGGAAGGGTTAGAGGAATTCGTGATATATTATGATGCTTCAAGAATCGGATTGGGGTGTGTGTTGATGCAAAATTGCAAGGTCATTGCCTATGCTTCTAGGCAACTAAAGGTACATGAATGTAATTACCCTATTCATGATCTTGAACTAGCGGTCGTGGTATTTGCATTGAAGATATAGTGTCACTATTTGTATAGAGTTCATGTAGATGTGTTCACCGACCATAAGAGTCTCCAATATGTGTTTACCCAAAGAGACTTAAATCTAAGGCAAAGAAGGTTGCTAAAGTTCCCTTAAGATTATGACATGAGTGTGCATTATCATCTGGGCAAGCTAATATTGTGGTCGATGCCCTAAGTCAAGCGTCCATGGATAATGTGGGTCACCTTAAGGATAGCAAGAAGGAATTGTTAAGAGAGGTCCATCGGTTGGCTAGGTCGGGATTTAGGTTGAATGAGGATAAAAATAGTGGTGCGATGGTAATATATGGTTCCAATTCTTTCTTTATTGAAGAAGTTAAATCGAAACAAGACCTTGACCCCACTTGGATGGAGTCGAAGTCGCTTGTGAAATATGGCAAAGTGGAGGTTTTCTACCATGGGGGAGATAACATTCTTAGGTACCAATATATTATGAGTGCCCAATATTAATAACTTGAGAGGTATGATCTTGGAAGAGGCCCATAACTCCTCTTATTCTATTCACCCCAGTTCTACCATGATATATGAAGACTAGAGAGAAATGTATTGGTAGGGTGGTATGAAGAAAGACATTGCCAGATTTGTAACCTATTGCCATACTTGCCAACAAGTCAAGGCCGAGCATCAAAGGCCGGGTGGTTTGACCCAAGGCATAGAGATTCCTACTTGGAAGTGAGAAGAGATAAATATGGACTTTGTAATTGGGTTGCCAAACACTAGAAGACATTTTGATTCCATTTGGGTTATTGTTGATAGAATGATGAAGTCATCTTACTTCTTGAAGTCAACTCACTTCTTACTAATCAAGGCAACCTATAGTGCCAAAGATCACGCCAAGTTATATATTCATGAGTTGGTGAGATTGCATGGGGTTTCTCTGGAGATTATTTTGGATCATAGTGCTCAATTTATATCGCTCTTTTAAAGGTCCTTCCAAAAAGGCCTTGGAACTAAAGTTAACCATAGCAAGGACTTTGAACCACAAATGGATAGCCAAGTAGAGAGGACTATCAAAACTCTTGAGGATATGCTTAGGGCTTGTGTGTTAGATTTTAATTTTAGTTCATATGAGCACCTTCAGCTCATTGAGTTTGCTTATAACAATAGCTATTACTCTACCATCGGGATGACTCCTTTTGAAGCCCTTTATGGGAGGCATTGTAGATCCTCATTTGGTTGGTTTAAAGTGGAAGAAATGCTTTAGTGGGTCCAAATCTAGTTATAAAAGCTTTGGAGAAGGTAAGGGTGATAAAGGAGGGATTGAAGGTGGCTCAAAGTCGGCAAAAGTCCTATGCCGTCACAAGAAGGATAGACATTGAGTTTGAAGTTGATGATTGGGTGTATTTGAAGGTTTTACCAATGAAGAGAGTGGTTCGCTTTGGAAAGAAGGGGAAATTAAGCCCTAGGTTTGTAGGGCACTATGAGATCTTGAGACATGTTGGTAAAGTTGCATATGAATTAGAGTTGCCCAAGGAAATGAGTACGACTCATTCAATTTTTCATGTCTCCATGTTGATAAAATGTATTGGGGACCCTAGTTAAATTGTGCCTATAGAAATGGTAAATGTTGAAGAAAATATGACTTACGAGGAAGTCCTGGTAGAAATTTTGGGTAGGAAAGTCAAGTGATTGAGAAACAAGGATGTACCCTCCGCCAAAGCCCTTTGGAGGAACCAACAGAAAGTGCCACTTGGGAAGCCAAAGTTGATATGAAGAAGCGATATCCCTATCTCTTCCATTCTAATCAAGCTTGAGGTACTACAATCTTTCCTATTTTAGAGCCTCCTTTCCTTGTATGCCCTTCTCATGTTAATTATGCATAGTTATGTGATTTTTGAGGTTGCATTATAAGTGCTATATAAGACACGATTTAAAGATTTTAAAGGTGCATTCGTTGCATTTTTGTATATGGTGCATGCATTCAATTCCTTAGAGCTTGCCTTAGCACATTCAGGGATGAAAGTTCCCAAAGGGCAGATATTGTAAGACCCCACCTTTGAAGAGTGTGAAAAATTCAAGAAAATAATCTTTGGAAATTTCTGTCTACCAACTTCTAGGAGAGATTTTACAAGTCATTAATCGTTGTGCAGCCCGTAAGTTGGTTCGTGGCACCTGGGGCAGAGTTGGTGAAATTTGAGATCTTTTAGGGATTCAATCTACGACTGATCACATGGCCGATAAAATCTTTTATGAGCCGTATATCGTTTCATGGAATGTAAATCAAAGAAGGGTCTCTGAAAGTCTGAAAAGCTGTTAAACGAAACCCTATCTACGGCCTGTAGAATTGACTGCGATCCATAAAGGGGGTATCGTAGTCCTGTCTTGCCAGATTTTAAAAGGGGCAGTTTTGTTATTTCTCAACATTTTATGCCTATGCTAGGTTATTTTGACCTCCAAGAGACCCCTTATCAACACTTTTGACCCGAATTCCTTTCATTCCAAAAACACTAGGGTTTTGGTTTCTTTACCTCCAAATCAAATTTTCTCGTTCTTAAGTTGACCAAGATATGTGGGTTTTGATTGTGGAGACCTTTCCTCTACAAATTCAACCATTTCTCACCCGTTTTATGATTTCTCAAGTCATGATAATACATGGTTATTTTTGAACTTCCTTTTGTGATGATATTATGAAGTATTTTATGATGATTTTTCCTTGTACACTTTAATGTCATGCAATATCATATGAAATCTAAAACTTTTAGATAAGGGTTTGATGGTACCCTATCTAAGTTTCATCATGTTGATAGTGGGATGTTTGATTGATATTTAAGGATCTTATTTCACTCTCATCTCATGACATTTATTCATGAAATGCATGTTTTAAGTTTATGTACATGTATCCACCATGATTTGATTGAAAGATGCACGTTTAGCTTTTAGGCCATGATTACCTTATGACAAGATATATGGGATAAGTATGTTAGACTAACAAGGGGGATAAGTATGCTATGAGCTCATAAACATGATACAAATGACAAGAATTATGTAAAACCCCAACTTTGATCTTACAAGTTATGATTTATGAACTACTCCAAGAATGATGCAAAGATATTTTGAGACTATGCATGTCATAACTATGACTATGTTTCAAGTATTATGTGGGATTGTGACCTAGCACCGAGAGGGCCTTGGTAGTCTCCTATTGTCCCTAAACTATGTGCCACCATAGGTCTATAACATTAATTCCCTATGTGGGCTTGTACCTATCGAAAAGGCAATACTGTAAGGTATGGATATTTGTTAAGCCTACCAGAAAAGCTATGTTGTAAGGTAAAGATAAAATGTGAACCCACGAAAAAGGCTATGCTGTAAGGTAGTGGCACTTTCTGAAAAGGCCATACCGTAAGGATAGTGTTAGGTATACCTTGGCAAAGTAGACTGCTCCTTCTCCGATGTGGAGTGAACATTAGAATTCCAAGTAGTAGCTCACTTGGTCTTATATGTCAATTGTGGTCCCTTCCTACTATATATATGATATCATGTGATTTGAAGATTCTTCATGCGTGTCCCTCTAGGCAATTTCCACTCATGACATATTGAGCCTATATCCATTGTTTATGATTACACAGATTGATTATTTATGATTTATATTCCTTGATGCATTTGCACCCCACATACTTAGTACATCTGTCAGAACCCAAGCTTAGGGCCTTGTCGTGACATGGCATAAGGAGAACCCGAAGGAAACCCAAACAAGCCTCTTAGAACTTCATTACACATCCTTCGTCATGGAAGCAATAAAAAAACATCAAGAGATAATAAAGTGGGGAAACCAGGGCTAAGGGAAGCACTTTCATATCATAGACATCAAGAAAAATAAAGTTAATGCTCTTAGCATAGATACATAACATGTCCAACAAATACCTCTAATACATTTGTAAGAGCGAGGGCCAAGACAAAGCAAACGGGCTTACTCTCATAGTCAAAGTAGATAATAAATAAGAATGTCTCAATACACAATAAGAGCAACATAGACATGTCCCCAAAGTGGTGGACTCACCACAATCTTGAGTATTATCGAACTAGCCATGTGGAGGAGAATGATCAACTTAAGCATAGGTCCCTACATGGTGATATCATGTAGGCAAGAGTCTGTATTAGTACGTTTGAATGTACTAAGTATGTAAGATGAAATGCAACAAGAATTAGGCATCATAGTCAAAATACGTAACAAAAGGCAATAGGCATAATATAACAATATGACATGTATGATCAATGCATAAGTAAAACATGCTTAAGTAGCATATGCTCATATAGGATATCATATGTGTAAAAGAGACCAAGCTAGATTTCCAAAGTAGAAACCCCTTGGTAGGTTGGTGATGATGTCGCCCCATCACTTAGGTGGTGAGGTACAAACCCCTCACTAGGTTGGTGATGATGCCGCCCCATCACCTAGATGGTGAAGTACAATCCCTTAACTAGGTTGATAAGTACAAAACTCCCATATAGGTTAGTGATGATAAGCCCCATTACTAGGTGGAGAAGTAGAAACCCTTCACTAGGTTGATGAGTACAAACCCCATCTATGTTATCCGAGTTCTTAGTCTCCCCTTATTGGGCATGGTGTAATGCAACACTTTATATAGATCTTATCATATACATAAGCTCATTTTAACATTATATAGTCAATCAAATCATAACTCATGCTTTGTACCTTCATCTCCTCAAGAAACTGCATTCGGACATTTTATCAAACACTTAGAGGGTGTGTAATGCTAGTATAAAACCATGAAATACAGAGATGAAATCATGCAAGAAAATTCATTGTAAAACCATCAATCAACACCATGCAACACCCTCAAGCAACATACATCAAAATCCCTCCTCAAATCTTACAATAGATCAAAAATTTATAGCTCAATACATAGCAAAACAATCACAATTTCACATAGCTTTAACATAGCATGCAGTGTGAATTTCATAATAAGCAATACCCATCTGTAAATCAACTTTAAATCATGCAATTTGAGTAAAATGAGGCTTGGGTATCATGGGTGAAAGGAACCCATGAAAGAAACCCATATACCTTAGCTTGGAGATGAACTTGGTGAAGATTAGAGATGGAGACTTGAAGCTTGGAGAAGAACCTTGAAGGAAAACCTTAGCTTAGGTTGAGGGTTAGGGACTTTAATTTGGGAGTAGAAATATGGCTAAGCATTTTAGTGAGTATTGGGGAATGTTTAGGATGACATGAGGGTGAAATAAGGCTAAGTATAGGTAACAACACGATTGGGAACACTTAGGCCCAAGACCCAAAAGCCTAGGACCGAGATAGAAATCACCGGTAACAAAATACATAGGTCCGCATATCGTGGAGTCATATTAACACATGTCCGCCATAACTGCATGTCATGATGCTGTCACAGATCGGTTCTGGATTAGAAAAATTACGAAAATTGAAATTGCTAATCCTTTGCTCTTAAACGGGGTATAGACCTTTTCACCCCTAATTTTGACCCCATGAACAAGAATATGAAGTTGAATTTTTGATATCGCGCATAAAATTTGAGATATATGAAATTTAAAATTTCAGGCATTCTGAGGCACATTTTCGGGCACTTTTTGGGGTCATTTCAATATCTCCCACTTGGGAAAATTCATTTCCAAATGTAGAAGAGACGTACAAGACAAAAGTGATCATAAACACCATTTTCAAGATCTCAACATAAGTGTAAAATCATCATAAACTTGCCAACTTAAACATGAATGCATATAAATGACATAGGGGCTGAAATACAAGACCTGAAATCAAATAGGGACTTAGAATTGGTACCTTAGGCTTGAGTAAAGTGGAAGAGATAAGGATACCGCTTTTGCATTCACCCACTTTGGATTCAAGGTCTCTTTTTCTCACATCTTGGGCTGTCTTCTATCTCTCCCTAATCATACAAACCTTTTCAAGAGCCTCTATGACCAGATCCGTTCCCAATAAAGCCACTTCTCCAACGTCAAACTACCCAATCAGTGATCTAAAATATCTCCCACAAAGAGACTCAAAAGGAGCCATAACGATGCTAGAGTGATAACTATTGTTATAGGAAAACTCAATCAAAGGAAGATGGTCATCCTAACTATTACTAAACTCCAATACACATGCCCTAAGCATATCTTCAAGGGTTTGAATGATTCTTTTGGCTTGGCTATCCGTTTGAGGGTAGAAGGCCATACTTAGGTGAACTTATATACTAAGACCCCTTTGAAAAGACCTCCAAAAGTGTGATGGACAAAAGAACCCCATGTAACCTCACTAACTTATATATGTACAACCTTGCATACGCTTCAGCCCCATATGTGGAGTGGGCCAATTTCATCCTCCTATCAACCACCACCCAAATAGAATCAAAATCTTTTCTAGTCTTGGGCAACCTAACCACAAAATCCATATAAATCACCTCCTACTTCCAAAT
>JAOTQR010000209.1:0-19237 GCA_025774065.1 Solanum ossicruentum | reverse complement strand
AGATGTGCACAGATTTTACAGTAAAGGTAAAGTAAAATAAAGAACATAAAGTACATGATCCCACAGTATAACTAAAGACGGTCTCTTATGTTACACTAGTGTATAGTTTCATTTGAGTTGTTACTTGATATACAATATATCCTACCTTACATACTCGGTATATTATCTCGTACTGACGTCCCTTACAGGGGACCTGCATTTCATGCTGCAGGTACAGGTGCTAATAGATCTCCCCAGTAGGAGTACAGGACATTCAGCTGTGGTTACCAAGCTCCAGGTTACTTCAGGGCTTTATGTATGTCTAGAGCTTATATATCTATATTGTACAGCTAGTTGAGGTGAGGCCTGTCCCGACCCTTGTCAGATACTTTCTCTTACCTAGAGACTTTGTAGACTATTTAAAGTAAAGTGTGGTCATGTCTCATACTTTAAATATTGTGGCCCCAACGGCCTAGTCATATCCATTTTCTTTTGGCTTGTTATCGTTGTTTATCTTCCTAAAGGCATATCAAACGTGGAAACCCCTTATAATATGTATAGAAAGCGCGTAGGTACAAGTTGGTTCTCCCGAGCTTTATCGGCAACGGGTGCCAGTCCGCCCTAACGGGACTTTAGGGCGTGACAGAAGTGGTATCAGAGCGGGTCGCCCTAGGGAGTCTACAAAGCCGTGTCTATGTAGAATCTTATTTATCGATGTGTTGTGAACCACATTTATAAGCAGGAGGCTATGTGGCATTTAGGAGTTGTTACTTTCTTTTTCATTCTTTAGATCATGCCGTAAAAGTCAAGTGTAATAGGTGCATTATGTCTAATTCCTAATTTATTTTGTACAACAAGTATGCTAGAAACAAGGTAGATAAAGGTAAAGGGAAAGGCATAGAAGTGGTGGTTGGTATACCCAGCCAGGTGAGATAACAAGATGAGGTTCGAGAGGAGTATTTGTCAGAGACATTTCCAACTCCTCTAGTTCTTGAGGAAACTCGGGTTAGAGAGGAGTAAAATTCCTCCAGAACCACCTATTGATGCTACCGTGCAGGATCTGAGAAATGCGGTCCAACTATTGACCCGTATAGTTGCTGGTCAAGGTCAAAGGCAGGAAGGTCCAGTTATGGGTACAAGTGTTACAAATAGGGCAACTGGCATAAGGATATATGATTTTCTTAATTTGGACCCTCCATCCTTCACTGGGTCCGATCCCAATGAAGACCCCCAAGATTTTATTGATCAGATTCAGCATCCATAACCAGATATGGACCCAACAAAGCTACCTCTCAAGCCTCAAACCACCCAACCGGTGATCTACAACGTCTACCATAGAGAGAGCCTCAAAGGAGCCATACCAATGCTTCAATGATGGCTATTGTTATATGCAAATTCAATCAATGGAAGATGATCATTCCAATTACCCTTGATCTCCAATACACAAGCCCTAAGCATGTTCTCAAGTGTTTGGATAGTTATTTCGGCTTGGCCATCCATTTGAGGGTGAAAGGTCGTACTAAGCTTTACCTTGGTTCCAAGACCTCTTGGGAAGGGCCTCCAAAAGTGTGAAATAAATGTGCACTGTGATCCAATATGATGCACAAATGAACCACATGCAAAATCACCAAGTCATGAATGTACAACCTAGAATAATCTTCACTCTCATATGTAGTCTTAACAGGCAGAAAGTGAGCCGATTTCGTCATCCTATCAACCATAACTCATATGGAATCAGAACCCTTTCTAGTCTTGGGCAACCCAACCACAAAATCCATATTAATCTCTTCCCATTTCCAAGTAGGAATCTCTATATCTAGGGTTAGGCCACACAACCTTTGTTGTTTGGCTTTGACTTGTGGGCAACTATGGCAACCGGATACAAATTTGGCAATGTCTCTCTTCATGCCTCCCCACCAATACACCTTCCTCAAATCTCTATATATCTTAGTAGCCCCGGGGTGAATAGAGTAGGAGAACCATGAGTCCCGTCAAGAATCTTTTCCTTCAAGCCATCAACACAAGGCACACATAACCTACCTTGGTATCTAAGTGCACCATATCCCCCTTTGGAGAAAACCTTGACCTTACCATCTTTTACTGATGCCTTTAATTCTAGCAAACCAGGGTCAAGATCTGGCTTAGCTTTCATCTCCTCAACCTATGAAGATTTAGAGCCATCAACAATAACAACACCACTATTATTAGCATCATTCAACCTAACTCCTGTTCTAGCCAATCGATAGACCTCCCTAGCCACCCTTTTGCCACCATCATCAAAATGAGCTAGGCTACCCATAGACACCCTACTCAAATCATCTGTCACCATATTAGCCTTACCAGGATGACAATGCACACTAATATCATAGTTCTTAACAAGTTCTAACCACTTTCTTTGTCTCAATTTGAGATTTCTTTGAGTGAAGTTATATTGGAAACTCTTATGATAGTTGAACAAATCAACATGCACCCTCTACAAATAGCGACGCCAAATCTTTAATGCAAATACCATGACGGCTACTTCAAGATGGGTAGGATAATTCTTTTCATGCATTTTGAATTGTCTAGAAGCATAGACTATCACCTTACCATTTTGCATCAAAAAACAACGCAAACTAACTTGGGAAGCATCACAATACACAACAAATACTTCTAGCCCTTCTGGTATTGACAGTATAGGAGCGGACACAAGCTTATCTTTCAATGTTTGGAGACTCTTTTCACACTCATTGGTCCACACAAATTTGGCTTTCTGTTGTGTCAACTTTGTCATAGGGGAAGCACTAGAACAGAACTCATTGACAAACCTCTCATAGTAACCCACTAAGTCCAAGAAGCTCCTACTATCCGATGGGGTCAATGGTCTAAGCCGATTTCCAATCACATCCATCCTTTTAGGATCCACCTTAATACCATTCCCGGACACCACATGACCTAGGAAGGCAACCTCTTTTAACCAAAATCCACATTTCTCTTACTTAGCATACAACTTCTCTTCCCTCAATCTTTGTAGCACTACCCTCAAATGATCCATATGCTCCTCCTCACTATGTGAATAAGTCAAAATATTATCAATGAAGACCACAAGAAACGAAAAAAGTAGTGTTTGAAGACCCTAATCATAAGATCCATGAAGATGGCCGGTGCATTGGTCAACCCAAAGGACATCACAACAAACTCATAATGCCCATACCTAGTCCAAAAGGCCCTTTTGGGAACATCACACTCCCTCGCCTTCACTTGATGGTACCCGGACTGAAGATCAATCTTAGAGAAGTGGCTAGCCCCTTGCAATTGGTCAAATAAATCATCAATCCTTGGAAGAGGATACCTATTCTTGATGGTAACATTATTAAGTTGTCGGTAGTCAATACACTTTCTAAGAGACCCATCCTTCTATTTCACAAACAACACCGGTGCACCACAAGATGATTAGCTAGGCCTAACAAAACCCTTCTCCAACAAATCCCTCAATTGCTTCTTCAACTCTTTCAATTCCGCTGGGGCCATATGGTAAGTGGGGACAGAAATGGATTGAGTATCGGGGAGGAGGTTATACCAAATCTATTCCCCTTTCAGGAGGAACACCGGGAAGGTCATTTGGAAGGACATCAAGGAACTCATTTACAATCGGAACCGACTTTATAAAAGGGACTTTGGACTCCACATCCCTAACTCTCACAAGATGATAAAGACAACACTTAGAGATCAACTTACGGGCTTTAATGCAAGAGATGAGCCTACCCTTGACCAAAATATCATGACTCTCCCACTGAAGGACGAGTTCATTTGGGAATTGGAATTTGACCCTTTGGGTTTTACAATCGATAGAGGCATAGTATGCATGCAACCAATCCATACTAAGAATGACATTAGAGTCAACCATGTTCAACTCAACAAGATCACAAGGCAATATTTTATGCAAGATGCAAATGGGACAATTTCTATAGACCTTTCTAGCAACAATAGATGCACCATATGGCTAATATGGCCCACACAACAATTCGAGCTCAACAAGGAACTTTTTGGAACAAAGGGGGTAACACAAGAAAGAGTGGCACCCTGATCAAGCAATGCATAACATCAAAATAAAAGACTTTTAATATACCAGTAACAATGCCAGGCATCTCATCAACCCCTTGCCTCTCATGTAAAGAATAAAACCGATTGTGCCTTGGGGCACCATCTTGTCGGCCACCTCTCCCCAAAGGAACCGCCATAGCACCTTGTGGACGAACCTCCTTACCCTTGTTGTGATTTGAGGGCAATCCATCACCTTATGCCCAACTTCCCCAAAACCATAACACACATTAGTATCCCTCAAGCACAGGCCACTATGAACTCTACCATATTATGGATACCCACCATTAGGAACCATACCCCAACACCTTGGTCCCTTGGAAAGTCATTGGAAACCCTCTTATTCAATGTAGGAGAACACCCTTGGCCTTGATAGAATCGGCCACCCTTTCGACTATGGAACTTCCCCTCAAAATGGACCCTCTTGGCCTCATGACCCCTCCTCTTCCTCAACTTCTCCTCCATTTTTTCAGCATAGGTCATCAACTGAGACAAATCCATGTCATTAATCAACATAGCAAGATGGAATTCTTCATTCACCAAATCGAAAACACCCATCACAAACTTGTTCTTTCTAGACCTTGGGTCGACAATCAAGTGATGAGCCTATTTGCAGAGTTGAGTGAACTTGAGGACATACTCCCTCACACTCGTAGACCCTTGTCTCAAATTCATAAACTCCACCAATTTGGCTTCCCTAAGCTAAAGAGGGAAGAACCGGTTAAGAAAAGCCACCTTGAACTCCTCCCAAAGCACCACATTGTTGATTCCCTTCTCCTCCTTCCATTGGTTAAACCATATTTTTACCACCCCCTTGAGTTGGTAAGCCGCCAACTTCACCTTCTCTTCCGATATGACACCCATGATAGCCAAAACCTTATAGACCTCATCAAATGAATTCTCAAGGGTCCTTATCGACTTATGACCCATAGATATTTGGGTGATTAATCCTCATGAAGTCTCTCACCCGAGATGCCGATGTAGGAGCATGAGGGGCTTGGGCCCCTTGATTGGCTTAATTAGCCACAAGTTGTGAAAGCATAGTGAGAGAATCCTGGAGCTCACCATGAGCCGATTGTTCCTTGGGTGTGCGAGCTCTTCTTCCTTTTATGTTAGGCGTGATCTAGCATAGCAAAGAACAATCATTAGGGGGGAAACTTACCTTAAATTTTATAGCACAACATAGAGTAAGAAGAAGGGAAACATTTCCTAAAACATTTCATAGCCTCTTACTCATAGTCGTGGTGCACAATACAACCATGAATACAACTCAAATTAACGCGGTGTGTTGGGCACCGAGGATCTAAAAACCTAATACTCTGATACAAAGTTTTTCATGACTCAAGCCTAGGGCCTAGATGTGACACGACACATGGTGAATTCAAAAGGACCCCAAGAAAGCCTCTTAACATATCATTACACATCATTGGTAGCGGATGCAATAAAATACGACAAGAGATAGTAAATAGGGATAAACGGGACTAAGGGACAACTTTCATATCATAAACATCAAGAGTCAAGAGAGAGTCAAAGCTCATAGCGTTAAAAATAAACATGTCCAACAATACCTTTAACCGTAAATATTAGTAGGGCCCAAGACAAGCAACCGAGCTCACCCTCATAGTGAAAATGTACAATAAAGAAAGTGAGTCATAATACATATCATAAGATCATAAATATTGTCCTCGAAATGGAGGACTCACCAACTAGCTTTAAGAGAGAAATCATACTAGCCACGTGAAGGAGGATGATAAAAATGGGGCTCCGGTTCCTACATGGTGACATCATGTAGGCATAGAGTATGTTTTAGTATATTTGAATAAACTAAGTATGTAGGATGTAATGCAACAAGTGATAAGCATCATAAACAAAATGCATAACATAGGCAATGAATAAACATGTAACAATATGGAATGTATGAGTGATACCTGAAGTAAAAATATGGTTATGTAGAACATAATATATGTGTATGAAAAGACCATTAATAGTGGATATCCAAGGCCTACCACCTCCTTGAAGAGGCAAATGAAGTACGAACCTCTCAAATGGTTGATGAGGTACAAACACCTCAACAAGGTTGATGAGGTACAAACCCCCCAACATGGTTGTTGAGGTACAAACCCCCAACGTTATCAAGGTACAAACCCTCGACATGGTTTCATGGGCCTACCACCTCCTGAGATAGGGGCGATCGAGGTACAAACCCCTCAACAAGGTTACTCGGGCCTACAAATTACCATGCGAGGCTTGGTAAATTCCCAACACTATGGAGATAATAATATATACATACATTCTTTTCATCATAATATAGTCATTAAACTCATAAGACATGCATTGGACATTCAATTAGTAAAGAAAACCAT
Source organism: Solanum ossicruentum (assembly GCA_025774065.1). Taxonomy (NCBI): domain Eukaryota; kingdom Viridiplantae; phylum Streptophyta; class Magnoliopsida; order Solanales; family Solanaceae; genus Solanum; species Solanum ossicruentum. The sequence goes on along the minus strand of JAOTQR010000209.1, from coordinate 12,815 downwards.
AACCCTACATTTTATCAAATACTTGGCGGGTGTGTAGTGTTAGTGTAAAACCATACAATTCAAGAGTGTAATCATGCTAGAAAATTTAATGTAAAGACATTAATAGATACATTGTATCACCCTCAAGCAATATACATCAAAACCCATCATGAAATCTCACAATAGATCTTAGATTCATAGCTCAAAACATGCTAAAACAATCATAATTGCATCAAACGCAAACATAGTGTGCAGTAGCATTCATAATAAATAAGACCCATGAGTAAATCAACTTTAAATCATGCAATTTTAGGTAAAAGAGCATTGGGGTATCATCGGTGAAAGGAACCCATGAAAGAAACCCATATACCTTGACTTTGGAGAATCCTTGAAGAAGATTGGAGATGGAGAATTGAAGCTCGAATGAGAACCATGATATCCGGATGAGTTTTGGGACTTGAAATTTGAAGATGAAATATTGTCTAAGTCTTTGAGAGAGTATTTGGGAATGCCTTGAATGATTTGAGGGTGAAATAAGGCTAAATATAGATATTTTCACACATGGGAAGGCTTAGGCCCAAAAACCAAAATCCTTGGACTGGACAAGAAAACTATGCACAAAATACACTGCAGCGCGCCTTTGGCGCATCGCGCCAGGGGCACGGATCCACACTGGAAATCACATTTTTGCGATTTCAAAATTTTACTACATTTCTCTTAAATCAGGATTAGACCCATTTAGCACTCAATTTGACCCCATAAACAAGAATATGAAGTTGGAATTTTAAGATGGAAATTACGATTCCGAGCACTTCCGAGATACATTTTTCGGCACCTTTTAGGGTCGTTTAACATCAAATATCAAGAGAGATCATATTTCTATAGCTTAAAACATGCATTCTCGTAATAGGCAAGTCAGCTCATTATATAGACTTAAAATGAGTAATCATGTGTTTTTAATCACACTTTCATGAAACCCCAATATAGTATATGATCATAATCACAAATGAATAAACCCATAAGCAACACAAGTTGGGAACATGTAATTTTCATAGAAATGGATGACTGGGTACCATGGGTGAAAGGGTCCAATGGTTGAGACCCACATACCTTAGACCTTGAGACTCTTGAAATTGAGTTGGGAAAGAATGGAAGCTTGGCATGGAGTCTTGAATTCCAAACTTGTGTGCGTTTCCCTGAATTTGTATTGGGGTCTTTCTAGAGACTTTAAGAGGATTTGAGAGTGTATTCAAGTTGAGAGTAATGATTTTGATCCTCTGGAATAGCGTTTAAGTCATTTGTGGAGGTTAAGATGGCATTAGAAGTCTAAAAAGGTCATTAGAATAAATAAAATTTATGAAAACGCCATTAGTGAACAGATGGAAAAATTTGCAAAGTGATGCTTCATTAAGGCCCACACAGGCCGTGTGGCACTCCACGGGTTGTGTGGAGTGCCCGTGAGGTGAGACTTGGTAAAAAAATGGAAGTTGGAACACTTGGAAAAAATCATGTTTCGTCACTTTGAAGGGAGGCTCCACGAGCTGTGTGATGCTACACGGTCCGTGTAGTGGCCTGTGGAGTTACACTTGGTGAGAAAAATTGTTACCAGGAGACTCCATGCCAGTCCAGACAGCTTATCAAGCTTGCCACGGCCCGTGAAGATGGTCATGGTAGTACACTTAGTCAGAACTTCCCTCTCACGCCAACCTTGCCTCACTTGCACACTCCCACGGCTCGCCACATGACCCGTGCCACTGGATGTGCCACATCCCTTAGGCCAAAAATGGCCTTTTCCAGCTCAATACAATCCGCACGGCTCGTCCAGAGCCTCACTTACCATCAAGGTACCCATGTTGATTCACTGTACAAGAGGGTCTCACAAAAAAGGTCATAACTCCTTCATCTGAACTCGAAATGAGGTGAAACCAAGTGCATTGGAAAGATAACTCAAAGAGCTTTAATATGACATGTCACAGGGTCAGCCAATTCCAAGTGTGCTAAAATTTATGCTCATTTAAAGTTGACATTGGCACAAACCAACACCCAAGACTCAATTCATAAGGAAGTCTTGAAATCGTCTATGTACTAGAAGTCTCCCACGACCCTAATACACTCCCAACATAACCAAATGAGGCTCAAAACATGGATACATAAGAGCATAGAGTTACGACGTGTCATAATATCTCTCCCTTGGGAACATTCGACCTCGAATGTCAAAGAAGTGTTCATAAGGAAAGCAATCACAAAGACTTTTTACCCAACATGAATGCAACAAATGCACTTAAACATTATTTTCAAAAAGTTTCAACATGAACATCAAAATGACCATAACTTGTCTCAATAAACATGGATGCATGCAATGATATAAGGGCCAAAACTTAAGACTTGAAAACACATAGGGGACTTAGAATTAGTACCTTAGGCTTGAGTAGAATGGAAGAGATAGGGATATCATTTTTGCATGTCTACCTCAGCTTCCCATGTAGCACTTTCTACTTTTTGATTCATCCAAAGGACCTTAACGGAAGCTACATTGTTGTTCCTCACCTCTTATCTTGTCTATCCAAGATTTCTACTGGGACCTCTTTATAAGTCTAATTGTCTTCAACAACACCCATAACATCTAGAGGCACAATAGCACTAGGGTCACCCACACACTTCCTCAACATAGACACGTGAAAGACCGAATGTACCATATGCATGTCACTGGGAAACTCCAAATCATAGGCCACCTTACCGATCCTTCTGAACACTCTATAGGGACCCAGAAATCTAGGGCTCAACTTACCCTATTTTCTAAGCTGGACTACACTCTTCATGGGTGAGACCTTCAAATACACCCAATCACCAACTTTGAATTCAAGATCCCTTCTCCTCACATCAGCATAGGTCTTTTGTTTTCTTTGGGTGGTTTTCAATCTCTCCCTAATCACCCTTAGCTTCTCCATGGCATCCATCACCAAATCCGAACCTAACAAGGCCATCTTCTCCACCTCAAACCATCTAACCAAGGACCTACAATCCCTTCCATAATGAGCCTTTAAAAGAGCCATACCAATGCTTGCATGATAGATATTATTATAAGCAAACTCAATCAATGGAAGATGATCATCCCAACTACCCTTAAACTCCAATACACAAACCCTACGCATATCCTCAAAAGTATGAATAGTTCTGTCATGACCGAAGCCTAGGGCCTAGTCGTGACTGGCAAATGGGGAATCCGAAGGAACCCCAAACAAGGCTCATAACATATCATTACACATCCTTTGTCTCGGAAGCAATTAGAAAGACAATTAAAGATAAGCATAAACAAGGGGAAATTGGGACTAAGAAAATCTCTTTCATATCATAAACAACAAGAGTCGACAGAGTCAAGGCTTATTACATAGATACACCAATACCTCTACTACATAAAGAAAAGAGTAGGGGCCAAGAAAAAGTAACCGGGCTCACCCTCATAGCCAAAATAGATAATAAGGAGTGTCTCAATACATGATAAGAGAATCATAGACCAAGGTCCCCGAAGTGGAGGACTCACCAACAAGTTTGAGCGAATCGTACTAGCCACGTGGAGGAGGATGCTCAAGTGGGGCTCCAGTTCTACATGGTGATATCATGTAGGCATATAGTATGCATTAGTATGTTTGAATGCACTAAGTATGTGGGATGCAATGCAACAAGAGATAAGCAATTTAACAAAAATGCATAATCATAACAAGAGGATAGGTATGACATCAATATGGTATGCATGCTCAATGCTTAAGGTCAAACATGCTAGTAAATCATGATCAAGAAATATAAACTTGATAAGAAAAATACTCAAACCCATTTGTATCAACTTTTATGAAATGGACGAAATGATCCCCACTCACCTTATGATATAACCTTTTTTGAGAATGTCATCAATACCCCTACTGTACGACATAGCCTTTTTGATAAGTAGTATAAGATGTCCCCTACTTTACGATATCATCTTTTGGGTAGGGACCACGATTAACTATATCTTACGGCATGGCCTTTTCGATAGAATGTCAAAACTTACGATATGATCTTTTCGGTGGGAGCCTGTAGTCTTTCTTCCTTACGGCATGGCCTTTTCATTGGAATGTCCATGCCTAACGATATAGTCATTTTGGTAGGCACAATTAGCTATTCTACCTTACGGCATGGCCTTTTCGGTAGGGTATCCGTACCTTACGATATGATCTTTTCGGTAGGAATCATTAAATACTCTACCTTACGGCATGACCTTTTCGGTAGAATCATAGGACTAGCTCATCAAACTATCATATTCAAATCATCAAGAAAGAACTACTCACTTTCCCAAGAACATAACAAATATAAGGATCCAACATTCTATATGCAACACCATAGGTACTTTTCCATGAAAACAACTCATATAGACATACCTAGCATCATCCCAAAGTCATCATATACCTACACTTCCTCTGCTCATTATACAAACATGTGCATACCATCATCTCATCCTCATTCCATCACTATTCCATCATCATATAATCATCATAACACTATTAAACTAATAATACATACATTGGACCTTCAATTCCATAAGAAACCCTAGCCGGACCTTTTATCGAAAACCTTGGGGGTGTAATGGGGTAAAAGACCATGCAATTTAGAGATGAAAAAATGCAAGAAAATCTATAGTAAAACCATTACTCCACACCTTGCAACAACCCCAAGATATTTACATCAAAACCCCTCATCAAATCCAATATTAGATCCAAGCTTTAGAGCTCAAAACATGCTAAAACAACCATACTTTCATGAACATAAATCACTGTGCCGTAAATTTCTCAATATACAAGACCCACATGTCAAATCAACTTTGAATCATGCAATATTAAGTAAAAGAGGGTTTAGACACTATGGGTGAAAAGACCCAATGGTTCAACACCACATACCTTATCTTTGGAGAACCCTTGAAAGAGATTGTAGATGGAGTCTTGAAGCTTGAATGAAATTGTTGAAGAAATCATGAAGATTGGTCTTGAGTTTGGGACATAAATTTAGGGTGAAATATGAGTCTAAATGTTTGAGAGGATATTGGGGAATGTTAAGGATGATATGATGGTGAAATAAGGTTAAGTATATGTATTTTCAAGTGTGGGAACCCTTAGGGCTAAGACTTATAAATGTTGGATCGAAATCACAAAAACAGGACCCAAATAACACTACTCCGCATCGCGTATTTCTCACTGGAAACCAAAATTTCTGCACGAACGAGTTTTACGAAAATGGGCATAAATCCTTCATTCGGACTCGGAATGAGGTGAAACGAAGTGCGTTGAAATCTAATTCAAAAGGATTTCAGTTGATAGGTCGTGGTTAACCCAATTCTTCGTATGCTAAGAGATATGCCCCTTCAAATTTGACACTCCTAAATAGCCTATTTTGCAATTTTTGGATTTTGATACGGTTGCTCTAAAACTGGGGTTAAACCCATTTCCCACTCAATTTGAACCCCCTAAACAAGAATATGAAGTTGAGTTTTCAAAATAACAAATGAATTTTTAGATATACCGAAAATAAGATTTCGGGCACTTCCGAGGCACGTTTTCGGACATATTTGTTTTTGGGTCGTTTCAATATCTCCCCATTGGGAACATTCGTCCCTGAATGTAGAAGAGACGTACAGGACAAGAGTAATCATGAACAAATCAGCCCCAATATAAATGCAACCTTACATTTAAAACATAGTTTCCAAAATCTCAACATAAGTATAAAATCATCATAAACTTGCTAACTTAAACATGAATGCCTATGAATGACATAGGGGCTGAAATATAAGAGTTGGAATCATAGAAAGGACTTGGCATGTCATCATAACATTGAATAGCGTGAAAGAGATATAGATATCGCTTCTCCATGTCTGTACCGGCTCTCTGAAAAACATGTACGAGTAGACAGCTCTTCCAAAGGGCCTTGGCGAACATTACATCATTATCAATCCATCAATTTCTCCACTCTTCCATCCAACACCTCCACCAGAACCTCCTTCTAAGCGAACGTATCCTCCACCTCTCCCACAACTTTTAAGAGTTCTATAGCACTAGGTTCACCAACACATCCCCTCAACATAGATGAATGAAGAACCGAACTGACCAAACCCCTCTCCATAGGCAACCTACAAACTTATGCAACCTTACCAACTTCCCTCTTTACCCGATAATGACTCACAACCATAATTCAATTGTCAACCTTAAACACACCTAACCCACTTGGTACCATAAACCACCATCTCCCCCTTAGGAGACAACCTCCATTCTATCATCTTCCCACCCAAAACTTCCAACTCTAATAAGGCAGAATCTAGGCCTTGCCTAATCTAGACCTCCTTAATCGAAGAAGATTCAGAACAACCAAGAAAACTATACTACCATTCTTAACTTCCCTCAACCTATCTTTAAATCTAATCAACCGATGGACCCCACTAGTCTCCTCTTTGCCATCCTCATCAACACATGCTAGACCACCTAGGGCACAAACCCCAACCCTATCGGGAAAAATAATGCACACTCATATCATAATCTTTGAAAAATTCTAACCACCTTCTTGCTATCCATAATGCACACTTATCATATTTGGCAAATAACCTCTTATCCTCTAAGACTTGCATCACTACCCCCAAATAATTCACAAGCCTTAAACAAATCAAGACTTGTTACTAGAAATCACCACAAACATGCCAAAGTAGGGTTTTAGGACCGTATTCAAAAATCCTACAATCACCACCGGTGCATAAGTCAAACAACAATTCCATCAATACTAATAATGCTCACTCCTAATCCAAAAAGACACCTAGAGATATCACCTACCTTCATCCTCACTTCGGGATAGATCCGAACCAAAGATCAATCTTAGAGAAACGAATATCCCATTGTAATTGACCAAATAGATCGACCATCCTTACTGATCATATTACAACCTTAAGGGTTCTACACTCATTAGAAACATGCTATGCAAGTAGCCCAAAGTACCCCAAGATCCCTAACACAACAAGCTAAGTTGTCATCCTACAAGAATACTTATAATCTATATGTACATACTTTCAAAGAGAAAAATAGTTATTTTCCAAATCATTTCAATGCACAATTAGACTTAAAAGCCAAACAACATTCATAATAATTCATACTAAAAGCCAAACAACATTCATAATAATTCATACTTAGGCTCAAATGCCAAGATCATAATTTCATAGTCGTAATACTCATGCATAGGAATAGCTCATTCATATACAAAATGGTACAAGCACCCAAAATGCTTAAAGAGACAAAATCAAAGACATATATGTGATCACAATATTGTCATAACCAACCTTTTTTCAAAATCATACCATAAAACGAAATTGGGCTTACCCCTAACATAATATTTTCAAAATAATCCGCGTACGTGAATGCATATGCTATGAACAATGAGGAAATGACATGGGTAATTAAGACTCCATTTAGAAATTAACATTTATAATATGAAGTTGAAGTGAAAACATAATTAATTCCATGTTTAAATCCATAGTGTAATCTCTCATGCATAAATAATTTTAAAAGGGAAACATGCATATTTATAACTTCATAAACCCAAAGTAAATCCTCATATAGAATCTTAGGAATCATAATATTCAAATCCCAAATTAAAATAAGTAAAATCCATATAGGTTTTCTTGAAAATAATTTTGGATCTCCTTGATTGGAAGTGATTAATGATCAACCCTCATACACATAAATCATATTAGCACCCAACCTTCTTCCTTGTACTTGTAATACGACCTTCAAATGATTCACATGCACTGCCTCAAATGAACCACATTATCATCACCAAAACCACCGTAAGCTTATTAGCGTAAGGACTAGAGATCTTACTCATAAGACCTATAGGCATAATCGGTGTACTAGTCAAACCAAAGGACACTACCTTACAATCCAAAATATCGGAAAGGACATTAAAGCCTCATCCACCACCACCAACGACTCTATAGACAAACAACTTAGGTTCAAAACCTCCACTTCTCACAAGATGACAAATGCAACCCCTTAGAGACTAATTGGTCCTTAAGTCAAGAATGGACCTACCTCTTTCCTACCACTTTGACAACCTCCCATTGAAAGATGGGTTCATTAGGGAATTGGGGCTACTTCTATGGGTTCTATCATCCATGAAGACACAACATGCATGCAACCATTCCATTACTATAGTGAAATCAAATTCCACCATGCCAACTCCAACAAGCCACAAAGCAAGACCTAATGCAATACAAACCCGGATTAACACCTATAAAACTTCTAGCAACAATATGCACAACCAAGAGAATAGAAACAAAGATCCACAAAACTACTTGGGAACACAAGAAGCCCCACTATCTACTAAAAAATAGAGAAGAAATTGTGAAAATCAGATCCATCAAAATCAAAACCTTCTACTTACCTTCCTTAAAGCGGTATGATCAACTAAAAGAGCAAAGAACATTCATTAGAGGAGAAAGCCCTATCTTCCTTCTAAACCCCAACATAGACCATGAAGAATGGAAATATTTCGTAAAACAACTCATAGCCTCCTGCTCACAGTTGTGGTGCACAACACAACCATGAATAAGACCCTAATCAACAAACTTTGTAGGACTTCGAGGATATAACAACCTAGTGCTCTGATACCATCATTGTCATGACCCAAGCTTATGGCCTAGACATGACCAGAGAATGGGGAACCCAAAGGAACCCTAAACAAGCCTCAAGAATATCATTACAAATCCTTGGTCGCGGAAGCAATTAGAAAGACAATAATAGATAAGCATAAACAAGGGAAAATTGGGACTAAGGAAATCTCTTTCTTATCATAAACAACAAGAGCCAATAGAGTCAAGGTTGATAACATAGATACACCATATGTCGAACAACACCTTTACTACATAAGGAAAAGAGTGGGGGCCAAGACAAAGTAACCGGCTCACCCTCATAGCCAAAATAGAAAATAAGAACAAGTGTCTCATTTTATAATAAGAGAATCATAGACCAAGGTCCCCGAAATGGAGGACTCACTAACAAGCTTAAGCGAAGTCGTACTAGCCACGTGGAGGATGATGCTCAAGTGGGGCTACAGTTCTTACATGGTGATATCATGTACGCATAGAGTATGCGATAGTATGACATGGCGAATGGGAAATATAAAGGTACCCCAAACAAGCCTCTTAGTATATCATTACACATCCTTGGTCGCGGAAGCAATAAAACAACAATATGAGATACTAAAAAGGGATTACAAGGCTAAGGACATCCATGATACCATAGAAACATAACTAGCCAATAGATTAGCATTAACATGTCATAAGGTTCTAACAACACCTCTAATACATAGATAGGAGCGGGGCCCAAGACAACCTCTGGGCTCACCCTCAAAATCATAAGTTTTCAACATAAGAAGAGTTAGTACATAGCATAAATCAAGAGAAGTATGTCCTCATAGCTGAGGACTCACCAACTTGCTTTGAGAGAAATCATACTAGTCATGTGGCGGAGGATGATGATAAAGTGGGGCTTCGGTTCCTGCGTGGTAACATCATGTAGGTATATAGTATTCGTTAATACATTTGAATGGACTAAGTATGTAGAATGCAATGCAACATGAGATAGGCAACATTGGCAAAATGCAACATCATAAGCAATACATAGCATAATAATAATATGACATGTATGAATGATGCTTGAAGTAAAACATGCTTATGTATATAGAACATATTTCATGTGTAGGAAAAGACCATCATCATAAACCAAGCAACTTAGTACTTGGAATTTAAGGTAGACCACCCCTTGGAACTAATTGAGGAATCAACCACTCAATTAGTTGATGGGCATGACCACCCCCTTCCAAAGTGATTGAGGTATCAACCCCTCAATTGGTTGATGGCATGCCACCTCCATCTGAGGTGATTGAGGTATCAATTACTCAATTGGTTGATGTTTGTCACATCCTACCATCCATGGCAACTGAGTTATCATCCCCTCAATTGGTTAATGGTTGTCACACCCTACAATCGATGTCGATTGAAGTATCAACCCCTCAATTGGTTATGTTCAACTCACAACACTGTAGATACATTTCATGAAATCAACAAATATATATAACCTCCTTTCATCATCATAAACTCATACAAGTCATAGGTCATGCAATGGATCATCAATAGATCAAGAACCCTAAACAGGACATTTTATCAAACACTTGGTGGGTGTGCAATGCTAGTGTAAAACCATGCAATTCATGAGTGAAGTCATGCAAGAAAACTTGAAGTAAATCAACCCACCAACAATTGGTAATACACTAATGGAAGATACATCAGAACATTCCATAAAATATCAAGAGAGATCATAGTTCTATAGCTTAAAACATGCATAATTGTAATAGGCAAGTCATCTCATGTTATAGACTTAAAATGAGTAAATAGGTGTTTTCAATCACACTTTCATGAAACTCCAAACTAGTATATGATCATAATCGCTAATGAATAATACCCATAAGCAACACAACTTAGTAACATGTGATTTTCTAGAAATGGAAGTGTCACGACCAAAAATAGGACCTAGATGTGACCCGACGAATGGGGAACCCGAAGGAACCCCAAATATGCCTCTTATCATATCATGCACACAACCTTGCTCGTGAAAGCAATATAGAACAACATAGGAAACATAAACAAGGGAAACTGAGACTAAGGAAAAGAGTTAAACACTTGAATAACATAAGTGAGTCAAAGCTCAAGCATAATACATAATTTGTCCAACAACACCTCTAACATAGAACTTAACGAGGGACAAGATAAGCAATCGGGCTCATCCTCATAGTCAAAGCATACCATAAAGAATGAGAGTCTTTAATACATAGCATAAGAACATAGACATTGTCCTTGGAATGGAGGACTCACCAACTAGCTTGAATTGGAACCACTAGCCACGTGGAGGAGGAGGATGGCCAAATGGTGCTCCGGTTCCTACATGGTAATATTATGTATTCATAGAATATGCATTTGTAAGTTTGAATGTACTATGTAGGATGCAATGCAATAAGAGATAGGAAACATAATCAAAATGCATAAGCTTAGGCAATGGATAGCATAAGATCAATATGGCATGTACGAATGATGCTTCAAGTAAAAACATGCTTATGTAAAACATATTACATGCGTAGAAAGAGAACATCCTTTATGTAATGGTTAAACCTCCCATCCTAGGTTATTGAGGTACCAACCCCTCAACTTCGTTATCGAATGTACCACGTTCTATCCTAGGTGATTGAGGTATCAACCCCTTAATTAGGTTAATGAGGTATCAACTACTCAATTAGGTTAATGAGGTATATCAACCCCTTAATTAGGTTAATGAGGTATCAACCCCTCAATTAGGTTAATGAGGTATCAACCCCTCAATTAGGTTAATGAGGTATCAACCCCTCAATTAGGATAATGAACATTATACCCTGCATTAAAGTGGTCATGTCACAACACTATAGAGTAGAATACCATGGATATACATTCATTTCATCATCATAAGGTCATGTAACTCATATGCCATGCATTAGGCTTTGAACAACTTAAGATACATAATCCGAACATTTTATCAAACACTTGGCGGATGTCTAGTGCTAATATAAAACCATGCAATTCAAGAGTAAAATCATGTAAGAAGATTCAATGTAAAACCACCCATCAATACTTGGTAACATCCTCAAGGAATATGCATCGAAAACCCTTCATCAAATCCCACAATGGTTCATAGATTCACAGCTCAAACCATGCAAGAGTATAGATCATGAAATAGTAAAGTCAATGAATCTTAAAATCATGTAAATATGCCCACCAACATCATGGTAAAACCCCATCATGGGTAACTTGTAAATCATATCAAACTTCACAATAGTTCATAGATTTCATTTCTTGAATCATGTATAATCTCAATAGACAAAGATCACTTCATAGTATGAGCTCAAAATAGATATTTATACAATCAACAATATTTGACAAAACTCTAACACATTTCATGCTCATATTTCATAATAGTAGATACCCATATGAAATACAACTTGAAATCATACAATTTTCTCAAAAAGAAAGATTGAGCTTCATGGGTGAAAGGAACCCAAGAATAAAACCCACATACTAAGTTTTGGAGAATTTCTTGAAGGAAATTTGATTGGAGACTTCAAGCTTGGATGGATTCCTTAAGATCCGAAAGAGATTTGGAACCCTTGATTTTGAGAAAAATATGTGTGTAAGTGTTTGTGAGAGTATTGGGGAATTTATTGGATGATATGAAGGTGAAATATGGCTAAGTATACGTATTTTCACGTATGGGGAGGTTTAGGCCCAAGACCCCCAAATCCTTGGACCAACTCAACAAAACTGGGCACTTTAACACTGAGGAGCGCCCCTAGGGCGTCGTGCTTGGGGCGTGAAAACCTCACAATTTTTTGCCACTTTTAAATTTTGAAATTCGCTACAGTTGCTCTAAAATAAAGGTTAGAACCATTCCCCACTCAATTATTTCCCTGAACAAAAATATGAAGTCAAATATTGGAAATAACATACGAATTTTGAGATATATGGAAATTATGATTTCGGGCACTTTTGAGGCACGTTTTTTAGAATTTTTGGGGTCATTTCAACATCTCCCCCTTGGGAACATTCGTCCCCAAATGTCAAAGTGTTAGAACCCGTAAGCTCTTAATTGGTTCGATTTGGTAAAGTTTGGGACCAGTGTAGTCTTTAAGATTTAAATTGTTAGTGGGGTCATGTGTGGTGGCACCTTTTGATTGGTTCTAGTGGAGTCTTG
>JAOTQR010000159.1:0-19246 GCA_025774065.1 Solanum ossicruentum | reverse complement strand
TACTTGGAGTGCAAATTTAGTGTTGAGAGGGATGAAGCAAACTTTGATGTGAGGCTTGCCACTCAACCTATCCCCAAGAAGGAAAAATTTAAGTATCTGGGGTCCATCATCCAGAGTAGTGGCGATATCGACGATGATGCCACACATCGTATTGGGGCAGCATGGACTAAATGGAGGCTTGCCTATGGAGTATTGTGTGACAAGAAGACACTACCTAAACTTAAAGGTAAGTTTTACAAAGTGGTGGTTAGACCATCGTTGCTGTGTGGAGTGGAGTGTTTGCTAATTAAAAAGGCATATGTTCAGAAGATGCATGTCGCAGAGATGAGGATGCTGAGATAGATGTGTCGTCACACCAGGAGTGACAATGGTTAGGAATGAGACCATTCGGGAGAAGCTAGAGGTAGCCCCGGTGGCCGAAAAGATGAGGGAAGCAAGACTGCAATGGTTTGGACATGTACAGAGAAGGAGTATCGATGCTCTTGTTAGGAGGTATGAGAGGTTGGTTTCAGGAGATACTCGGAGGGGTAGAGGTATACTGAAGAAGTACTGGGGGGAGCTGATTAGACATGATATGACAGAACTTGATCTCACTGAGGACATGACCTTAGATAGAAAGAAGTAGGGTCGCGAATTAGAGTAGCAGTCTAATGGTAGGGTTACGTGGATGCATGGCCTTGGGGTATAGTAGGGTAAGGTGGAAGACGTGTTTTTTATCATGTGTTCGCATTATCTATCATATTATATGTTAGTTTTATCTTCGTTACATACTGCCATGTGTTATTCATTATTAGTCGTTCTTTCTGTTCCCTTCCCTTCCCTTTTTGTCATATCTAGTTCTTTCTGCTTACGGGTTTTAAGATGACGGTTCCCAAGAAACATGCTCTCTACTTCTATGGTACTGGTAAGGTCTGGGTACATTCTACCCTCCCTAGACCCCACTTGTGGGATTTTACTGGGTATATTGTTGTTGTTGTTGTTGTTGTTGTTGTTGTTATTGTTTGTGCCATCCCTGAGCACCCATAAATACTTATTTGATTCTATAGAATTGCTAATTGAACAAGTGATGAGATCAAATAGTTTATTTGGTACCCAACTAGTTTCTAAGTGTCAGTCACGCCTAAAATACCCTCTCGGGGTGTGACAAACTTGGTGTCAAAACACAAGTCTCAAGAGTGTCTATGAAGTAATTTCTAGTAGAAACTTGCTTGTAGGTGTGTCATGAATCATACATATGATCAAAAGGTGTGGGACATTAAGGAATTATTTCACTTCTTTGCATCCTAAGTCCGTTTAATAGAGTTTAACTCTATGAAAGTTTTTTTCTAACTCATGTGCTACACATTTTGTAGACAATTCCACCAAAGCGTTTTGCCAGTCATAGAAGCATCGATAGCACTGAAGTTCCCACCCTAGAGGCACCTACAAGATTAAGGACTAGAGGAGGACCTATGAGGACTAGCTGAAGCTCCTACAATGCCTACTGCTCAGACCTCTCCAACTTTAGAGGATGGATTTAGGGGAACCATAGCTATGCTTATCCAATAGGTAGCAGCCTAAGGAAGTCAACAAATGCTTCTGCTTAAAACACTAAATAGCTAAGATGTTTTAACTTCAATGAATATCATAGATTTCTTAAGGACAAAGTCATCAGTCTTCACAGGGTCTAAGGTTAATGAGGATCCTCAAATTTTATTGATGACATGTGGAAGGTTTTAAACGGCGTGTATGCTATATTGAATGAGGGAGTGAAGCTTGCTTCCTACCAACTTAAGGACGTAAATCATATTTGGTATAATAAATGGGAAGAAAGTCGTAGTGATGATGTGCAGCCTATAGTCAGGGATGAGTTTGAGAGTGCATCCTTTGATGACTTCTTTCCTAGGAGTCGAGAGACGTCAAGGTGAAGGAGTTTGTAAACCTAAAACAAGCAGAGATGACATTTAAAGAATATAGTTTAAAATTCATCCAACTATCTAGACATGCTCAAGAGGTAGTTTCAGATATGAGGGAAATGATGAGAAAATTTGTGTCATGGTTTAGGTAAGCATGTGAAAGAGTGTAAGGTAACTTTTGTAATTTCTGACATTGATATATCCAAGATTGTGATTTATGTTCAACAGGTCGAATACGACAAGAGGGAAGACATAGAAGAATAATTGAAAAAGAGGGCCAGAGCAAATGAACAAGAAGGTAATCAACAAAGGCAAGGTAAAGATGATCATCATCCATAAATGCACCTACTCAGAAGTGTCAAAAGAATTAAGAGCTCATGGTTCTAAGATGCAAGGAAGTATGGACCAAACGACTAAAGGAAAACCACTCTGTGGCAAGTGTAGTAGGCTCTATTTGGGTGGATGTAGAAATGACACAAATGCTTGCTACATATGTGGTCAAATAGGTCGTTTTTAGAAGAATTATGCTATGTGGGGACAAAATTATAGAGGTAATAAAGCCCTACTATCATGCCGCGAGTCTACACCTTAGAAGTGACTAGCACCAAGAACCATCACTAGTCCCTAAGCGAGCCCTTGGCCTAACTGACTTACTCAACTAGAAACTTTACAGCATGCAGAAGCTTTACAAGATGAACCTTCTCGAATATTTAATCTAACTCAGAAAAATCTCAAATCAGGTTTTATACGAAGTCTGAAAATAACTTTCCATACAATTAAAAATGATACTTACAATATCTTAATGGAAAGACTAGACCAACTCATTAACTTTGTCCATGAAGCCTCTATTATACTGAGATAGGTGCCGCAAAAAGACCTACAGTTGACTATAAAGTAAAATACATAAACTAAGTTGGATAGAGTCCTCTGAAAGCAAAGAGGTCTCACCAATTGCCTCTGAAAAGCTGACATACTGAATATCTGCTATTTTTTGGATAACTAAATCTGCATCATAAAATGATGCAGCGCCAAAGGTATCAACACGTGGAATGTACGGTATGTAAAATAGCCAAAACAATAACACAGGTTAAGGTACTATACTCAAATTAACTAAAACATGTCTCAAAACAAGTTAGCATAAGTAATGAAACACTACATGCTGAAAATAGAACATATACTGAAAATCTTTATGTAGAACTAGCTTACTTTAACTTGGAGAGTTTCTCTAATTAATAACCATCACGATGAGCATTCCTGATGATACAGCATTGTGGCAACATTGCCAGATTCATCTCATACGTTACCGGGGTAAGGGAGGAAAACTAGGGAAGTGGATCCGTCCCAGAACTAAGTCATCTCAGTGGCAAGTGAAGAGTTGTACCTTGGTACAATCCTATCCTACGTTGGCTATGTAGTTTATAAGTTCAAGTTATTATTACTCATCACTCATATTGGTGCTCAATACTACTCTCAAAATATGCACTGTGCTCAATACCTGTTAAATTGTCCCACTTTAGGGGAAAACTGGAAATCTATTACTTGGAGCTTTGGCTCAAGATATTTTCTTTAAACTGATTTTTCTTTCTCAAAACTTGTAATGCTTTCTCAAACTCTAAAACTTATACATGATGAATAGAAATCAAAATGCCTTGACGGGCTGAACTGCTCTTTTTAGAACTGACATGATATGCTCAAGAGATAGTGTAGTAAATAGACTATGTTTAGAACTCATGCTAAAATATTTCTTTAATCAACTCATACTTTGAACTGGATGACCTTTCATGAATCCCCTAGAGTCATAATTAAATGAACATTTAAAGCTCAACTTGATAATAAAATAATAGTAAAACATAATAGGGAAAAATAATTCTCAAACTAGTTAGGGTTCTTGTAACTATGGCAATGCTTCAAGAAATTTAAAAAAATGTACTCAATAATGAAGTTCTTAGCATGATGATAAAATAACAAATATTTCATGATAAGGTTCTAGAATTTTTACATAAAATCATAGGAATGAAACTGACTATACTCTTGACTAGCATTCTTGATAAGGAATATATATTAGGCACGGAAAACAGGA
The DNA here is from genome assembly GCA_025774065.1 of Solanum ossicruentum. NCBI lineage: Eukaryota > Viridiplantae > Streptophyta > Magnoliopsida > Solanales > Solanaceae > Solanum > Solanum ossicruentum. The sequence goes on along the minus strand of JAOTQR010000159.1, from coordinate 15,271 downwards.
CTTTAGATAGCCTTACATACCTGGTAAGTTGATACTACAATCGAAATTTGATGAAAATACTAGCTTTCTTGGAGCAAATTCTCAATCTTGGTAGTTCTTTTTAAGTGAAAGAACTTAGGAGGACATTGGTTGAAAGAATTCTCTTTAATTCTTGAAATATTGACTTGGACTCTTTAGAGTTTTTGATGAAGAGCTATAATTCTTGAAGAAGAAGAACCAAAAAATCCTTTCTTGGGATTCTTGAATTCATTTTCTTGAAACCCTAGGTTATGATTTAAAATCCTATTAGAGACTCATAAATAGATGAAGAAATTCAGGTTGGGTGGATTGAAATCTATGAAGAATAACTTACCTTCAGAAGGAATCTTGAAAGTTAACCCTAATTTGATGGCTTTCTTGATGATCCTTGAGCGTTTATGTTTAGGAATGAAAAAAAGGTTTTAAATTATGAAAACTGACGTTTTATGCATTTTGGGACCTTAAATGGACCCCCAAAGGTTTTAGAATAAAAGTACCCTTAAAATAAGAAGACACAAACGCCATTAGCTTATCCAGTAAGGGTCCGCGTCAGGTCCACGGCATGCTTCAGACAGTCTGTACTCCTTCGCTAAAATGGTCATAACCTTCTACTCCAAACTCTGATTAAGGTGAAATTAGATACATTGGAAAGCTAATTAAAATACCTTTGATTTCATATATTATAGGTCACCTAAATAATTATATGGCCATTTGAAGTTTACCCTTCTATTGACTCATACGAAAACTTAGTTGCTAGAAATTCTTTGGACTTGGCTTTACGTAAAGGATCTTTTATATTCGTCTATTAAACTTAGCAGGGGTTGGAGAATTGATCAAAGTGCCCTTCTAGAACTAAAAGAATAAAATTTGATCCCAAAGTAACATGTCTGCAACACGCCTGGGGTGTGGACATGTGTATTTCGCGAATTCCTCAAGATATATTCTTTCCAAGAAATTATAAGAAAAATCCCAAGTATAGGTCCGCGCCTTAGGCACACTGCAGCCTAGGCGCCCACATACACTATCTCAGATTTAATTATGCAAAATTATTTTTTGACTCGGTTGCTCTGAAATCATGTTGAGACCATTTCCCCCCTTCATTTTCCATGTTGATCGTAAATCCAATCTCGGATTCACAAATGGAGCATGGGAAGATGCATTATGTGCACATCTCCCCTCTAAGGGTATTTCAGTAATTTTATGGGTGTTATAATATCTCCCCCTTGGGATCGAATGATGAGGATACTGTGGTTTACTCAAGGTACGAACATCAACTTAATGTAGGAACTCAACTAACTAATGGACATCACATCTGTATTGAGGAGAAGGTTACCATCTCGAACACTTCCCTCAAAATTTTGAAAACTCTAAAAGAAGGTTGTTAAACTGATAAGAGGATTAAACTGCTATGTACTAAAAATCTGACTGATAGCCTTCAGGAAACCACTCTCTCCTACTACGCTCTTCTTCTTGAGTTCTACTTTTTCATTAACTGACCATGTAACTCCCATCTTCATCTAAGTCTATTGCATACTCAAGGCTAACTCAAAGTCACAAAGTGCTGCCCGTAAGGTGATCATATTTATACCAATCTAATCCATAAGGTTGACTGGGACAATGGATAACGGTTTATTGGCACACCATGGTTGCCGACCAAGATTCATGGTGAAATACAACCTTCACCTTCATAAGAGGGCTGGAAGAACCTAAGTTATCGTCCTGCATGTGAATTCCTAATTAGGGTTGTGTAGTCTACGGTAATTGAGTTAACGAATCATGGGAAACACAATTCTCAAGTTCTCCCTAAATTTGAGTATCTTTTTGCATAGATAGTGTAGTGTTTATTTTTTTTAGTAATTTTGAACCACAACCCCCCCTCCTCTAATATTAGAGAATTTTAGTAATTGATGCTTGAAATAATTGACAGTGAAACTATACACTCAATCCTCGTATTCCCTGTGGATTCGACCCTAATCTTCGATTAGGTTTATTGCTGACTGTGACCGCTTTACTGTTGTAGCGTGAATGCCAAAAATTATGGCATTATTGTCGGGGAATACGGATAGGTTCTTGACTTGATTTCACTATTAGTTAATTCAAGTGTTAATTTCTAGATTCTCTTGTATTTTACTTTTATCTTTGTTTTTGTTGCTTAGTTTTGTTTACAGGTTGATTAGCACAATGACCGAACAAAAGCTCTATATCACAAATGATTTATTGGAAACCTTGCAAAGACGTGTATTGTTCTATGGGCAAGACTCTAAAGACCCTTACACCCATCTCCAACATTTTTCTTAAACGCTGAGAGGGGTGTTTGGGACACGATATCTAACTTGGGATGCCATGGCTCTTCACACCTTCCCTATGACTCTTAGGGGTGAAGCTACGGAGTGGGGTTCTATCCTCCTGCCAAATGTTTGTTCTAGCTGTGGAGAAGTGCAAAGGGATTTCCTCATGAAATTTTACAACGAACCTAACAAGCAAAAATTGGTGGATTCGATTGTTAACTTTAAGCCAGTTCCAGGAGAATCTTTGGGTGCAACTTGTAGTAGGCACCAAGAATGCTTGAAGAAGAAGCAAGTCCATGGTCTAATAGATAATGTGTTAGTGGCAAGTTTTTTATCGAGAACTGAGGTCCGAACAACAACTGCAAGCCGATGCTTTATTTGGGGGAGGGTGCTAGGCATTTCTAAGACAACCATTTAGTAAGGTTATTGAGTACATGGGCAAATTGTCTACCATCACCCAATTTTATTAGCCACTTTAAGAACAACCAGTGGCCTCCACTAGTGCGCCAAGGGGAAGCTCAAGTGCTACGAATAAGGAGGGTGTGACCAATTGGCTCAGGCTACCACATCAACAACGTATCACTGATAAACTCTTAAGGATTGAGCATATGCTTGAGCAATTGCTTACAAAAATTAATGAGCAAGAAGAGGTGATTCAAGAGGTAAAGTTTGATGTCATCAAGGCAAACTACAAAGTAGACCAACAAGCGATGGTAATACAAAGACTTGATGACAAGGTTGAGCAACTTTCCACACAGTTAGAGCTTGTATAAAGGGACAGGAGGAGATATCTTAGGAGTGATGATGAGAACCCATTGACCCATGAGGAATTTTGAGTACTCATGATGACAAAGTCGAGCCATGACGTTAAATAAGGCGCTTCTTGGGAGGCAACCCAAGTATCTTTTATGTTTTTGACTTGTTTTAAGTTTATTTTGGTTGTTTGAATTGTTAGGTAGTAGATTGATGTTTATTTTAATTTTTAAAAACATTGAGTTAGTTGTGTTATTTTGGAAGTTGGTGTATTTTAAGTTTTGGTTTGCAGGTATTAATCAAAAGCTGAAGATTTGAAGAAAATTGCAGTTAGAGCAACCTCTACGAGCAGGTCTACGAGCCATAGTGCACAGTATGACTCGTAGTAGGAAAAGGTAAGGATTTTAAGTTAGCACACACTCTACAAGCCAACCTTACATTTCGTAGGATTCCCTATGAGTCGTAAGCGTGGTTCGTAATGCCCAGGTAAGAATCCTGAATTTTTCTAAGTGTTGGGTCTGCTACGATTCGTAGGGTTCCCTATGAGTCGTAAGTGTGGTTCGTACTCCCCAGGTATGAATCCTAAATTTTTCTAAGTGTTGGGTCTGCTATGAGACTGGTACCTACGAGTTATAGGAAGCCCTACGACTCGTAGTCGAGGTTTCGTAGACTCGATCTGCAGAATTTTTAAAAGTCAACCCGGTTGAGTATATTAGGGGTCAAACATTCATTTGACCCCTAATTTCTCTTATTTTAAATGGTTTCTTCCCCCCAAAGCATCCCCTAAACCTTTTATACTATTCTGATCATCTTCTCTGTCAATCTACATCATATTTCGGCAAGGCCTCCGGCTAAAGCATCACACTTTCGGCTTCTTCCTATTTCTCTCATTACATCTATTTGATCTTCATTTACTCATTTGGTAAGTTTTCTTGGTTAAATTTGGCATACTCATGTGATGGTCTTTGAATATTGTTGGATGAATATGTGTTTAATGATCATAGTGAGTACACCCATAAAAAAAAGACTTCGTAAATATGAGAAATGGGGTTGTGGTTGATTTTAATCCCTTAGTATGGTTTTGAATGATAAAAATGCCTTTGTTGGTTAAGTGTGATAACGACATATTGATCATATGTGTATTACATGATTTTTGGTTAAGACATTTTGAACTCATGTCGAGATTGGAATCTAGTTGATGTGGGTATGTTTTGAAAATGACTTATCATTTGAGATACCCATTGTATGGCTTTGTTTCGAATTCCATTAAACTCCTATGATTATGTGTTGGTGTTGATAATTGTGAGTTTGGGGATCATTTATTCTTGGGTATTTCTTAAAGGTGATTGGGAAGTGTTGTTTAATTGTTTTATCATGAGTAGATCTTTGTGGGATAAGTTCTAACTTGGGTAAATATGTTTGAGTAATGGGATTGTTTGTGTGCTTGAGATAGTGTTTAGACCTTGCTTCGATGTTGTTTATTTTTAGTTGGAATAATTTGGGATTTTTGTGGTGAAGGTACAGGCACTACAGGTGCTTGTTGCTTCCTACTACGAGGCCTTCCTAAGACTCATAGGATGTCCTACAAGTCATAGTGGCCCTTCGTAGGGAACAATAGTAACCTACTATTCCTTATCATTTACCATCGAGATCCACCTACGGATCATAGTGTTCACTATAAATCATAGTGAGGGACTCGTAGGACCTATCTTATTTTGAATTGTATTCTGATACCTACTACAAGCCTAGCCTATGACTCGTAGTTCCCTACGAGTCATACTTGAGTCTCCTATTTATGATTAGAATGATATTTTTTTAGGTACATGGCACTATGCGTCTACTGTACAATTTTTAGGTCACCAAACGAATCATACCTGTGCCTCGTATCTTCAGACTTGCAACAGGTTCAGTGCAATTTTGTTTGTGTTTCTTTTGTTGGCTTTCGTTATTCCTTGTTTATTCTTTTGTATGAGTCTTGCTTGATTAAATATTATGGTGCTCACTTTGTGTTATGGGGTTGATTTTCAGGTACAATGCCTCCAAAAGATAAACACGTTATCCAAGCTCTCAGGAGGAAGTTGGTTGATAAGTCCTCTGAGACTGAGCAATCTAAGGGATCTCTGAAAGTCCATAGAGTTCGGATAGACCCCGAGGTAAATGTGCCTCAAACTCGAGCCCACACTGCATAGGCCCTGATAGAAATGGATAGTCCCTCCCAGTTTGAGAAAGAAGGCGATGGTGATGGATCTGATAGCAGTATGCCGCAGATGACTCCCTCTCACTCTGAAACTAGTTCATCGGAGGCTTCACAGACTCAGCACACTAAGGTCGATCATTATATCACCTCCATGAATCCCATAAATACCAGATGGGGTATTCCAAGCATGAATGAGATCTACAACAAGGGACTGGAGCTTAAAGGCCAAGGAAAACCCGTTAGGCAATTCCATGAGGAGTCGCGGCTAAATGACTCCGGCCTGAGTAGGGTACCAGATAAGCTGAGATTGACCACCATGGTCTTAGGTGGTTAACATACATATTGGGCGAGTACGCCCCATATCTAGCTCGGGAGTTCTATGCCACCTACTATGCCACTATTCTCTAAGATATTCCCAAGGGAAAAAAGGCTACTAATCAGCCGAGGTTGCGAGAAGTACTAGTCCGAGGTCAGATGGTTGACATTTCCGAGGAGACTATCAGGAGGGTTCAGTTTGGGCCAAACTACAGGGTACCTCATTCCACCGCCGAGTATGATACTAAGATCTAGAAGATATGGCGAGCGGTGAGTGAAAAGAATGTGCATCTGAAGACTAAGCTCCTTAGGTGAGTAGCTAGCTAGATCTGTGCGGGTGGTGATAAGCCTGCGTAGGTCACAAACCACATTGCACCGATAGTTAAGTCTCACCTATCCTTCCCGGCCAAATTGTGGTGGTCTATTATCCGTTAGTGTATTAGGCCTACATTTATGGATAATGTGATCACCTTGGAGAGAGTTGTATTACTAGCCAATATTCTAGCTGGATACGAGATTGATTGGGCCCGAGTTATGGAGGAACAGATCCATGAGTCTACGATTCGTACCCAGACCTTATTGCCTTTTCCCATCCTGATACATAGATTATGTAATTAGGCAGGGGTACGTGTCTTCCTCTACCTGGACCCATATATAGAGGCTGTGTGACTACGGATCCCAGCCTGATTAAGGCTGATGAAAACTCGGTGGCCCTACAGTGAGCATCTTCTCCTCCTATTCGAAATTCTTTTCCTTTAGAGCCACAGACTAAGAAGCTGACTCCAGACGCTACCAATTCTACTCCAGTTGCTTCAGAGCCGCCTCAAGTTATTGATACAGAAGCGATGCTATCCTCAGATATACCCGCACCAGCACCTTCCACTACTCAAGTTGATTCTGCAGACTTTATATCCTGTTATATATGCCTTTGCTTTTTAAGGTTTTGGTGTGTAGGTTAACGAAGATGAAGCTTCAGCTGAGCAGATTGACGAGCCAGATTAAACCATGGGTCCGTCAGATAGTCCACGACTCGGAGGAGAGGACCAAGGCATATATTCGTGAGATTGTAGATCGGAGAGTTGATGCAGTGGATGTTAGGATTAATGCCTTCGAGGATAGGGTCTAGCGGAGACTCGAGGATGCACGGCCTACTAACATGGCTATTCTGATGGATGAGTTAGCCAAATTCAAGGATGACCTATTGAAGATGTTAGCGGCTCCGATAGTAGCCCTAGAGGAGGCATCGACGAGTGATGATATGTTTGATTTATTTGATGACCGCCCGCATACCCAAGGAAAGAGGTACCTCGAGAGTGATGATGCAACCAAGAGCTAGAAGAGACCTAGGACTGTTGATGAGGTGGTAGCACTAGAGAAGCAGATTACTGATGAGGTGGTGCAAGAGTCCTTAGCTCTGGAGGTAATACGGAGGGTGCAGTAGATAGCACAAGGAGTCGGGAGCTCAAATACAGCTGCAGCCCAGACCACTGAGGAGGAGATTGAGCACCAGGGTCCCCAGGATCAGATAGATGTCGGTGCTTGAGAACTATGTATTTGATACTTTTGACCCTGTCCTTATTGCTACTTATGGATATTTTATTCTCATTTTACACATTGTTTTTATGTTGGTTTTTGGTTACTTTTGAATGTTTTGTTTTGGATGTTTGGTTTTAATTATGTTTTGGATGATTGGTTTTAAATTTTTGTTTTTGTTATATGTATTTATATATATGTTTACTTTGAGGAAAAAGTATTTTCTTTTGGTGGGGTGTGAGAAGCTACGGATTAGGGTGAAGTCTGAGTAACCTTGAGTCCATAACTTCCCCTATTTTTTATCCCAAGGTTTTCTTGCCATGTTTCTTTTTTCTTGGGGATGTTTTTAATTTTTGTTGAACCAACATGTTCAGATAGTTTAGATAATTTGTAGATGTATATTGATTACTATCTTTTGGCATATATATAATCTTGAAATGATTTATGAATGTTTTGAAAATTGGGTACCCTCAAAATTTTTGGAATTGTTTATTACTATTGCAACCTTGCATATGATTATTTGGCAATGTTTGTTCTGATAAAGAAGAGGCAAGTTGATGTTTGAAGCATGAGTTGTGCGTCTATATGATTGTGTATGCAATGTCATGTGTGTAAGAGCCTATTTGTCATATTCATGCATCATATACTAACTCAGAACTTGCCTTGTTACTCTAAGATTGGACTGGAGATATCATTGATTAGGAAATAATCTTAGGTCATTATTATTTTTGTGAGTCCACTTTTTCCTAAATGGCCTACCTAATGTAGTTGCTAATCTCTTGTTCCAAATATTTGAGTTTTGCACGTACCTTTTCTTTCTTGACACCTAAATACTCTAACTTTGTTTTGTGAAATATCTTGATATTGGCCCTGGTCTATCCTTGAACATATGAACCTTGATCGAGGCAAAAAGCTTAAGTTGAGGGTGGTTACCAAAGGTGGCCCTGGTTTAGGGAATGGATATTATGTACTTTACCTTAGGCTAAAAGTCTAAGTTAAGGATGGCCTTTGTTGGGGTAAAGTAATGAAAATGAGGTGGTTAGTTGGGAAAGAAAAAAAGAAAAGAAAAATCATGTGCTGGATGAGGAAAAAAAAGGAAAGTTGCCTTGGATTAAGAGAATAGCGAAATAAGTTCAAAAATAAGGCACATCTGAAAAAGGAGAAAAAAGCACTCGAAAAAGCTTAAAAAGGAAGAATAAGGAAGAAGTTAATAAGAATGGTTGAATTGTGGAGGTAAAAGTGTTGAAAAACGTGGTTCAAGGATAGTTTTTAGTCACTACTTGCCTATAATGTTATACCAAAGCCCCATGAGCCTACGTTACAAGCCTATTAAGTCCTAAAGTGATCTGAATCTAACTAGTCAACAGTCCGAAGTTTGAATATAGGGGAAAGCCTATGTTGTTAGTCATCATGCATGAATTTCATTTATGAGAGTGAAAATTCTTGCACAGTCTTTGAACCTTGATTGATTTTTTAGTGAAATAGAGGGACTTCGTTTCTGTGAGAGCATTTGCATTGCATGATTGACATATGACTTGTTCAGTGATTGTGGATTGTTGATACTCCTTCACTTGTCATAGTTAGATTGTCGGATACATCATTATGTTTTGGTTTGCTTTGTAGCTTTGCAATCAGTCTTTGGAAATGAGAGTTGGGTACTTAAATTAGAGTTAAGTGATGTATATATCATTAAAGTAGTTGCTATGTGTTTCTCATTGTCTACTTAGATTGAGTCGTCGCTTGAGGACAAGCAACAGTTCTAAGTTAAGGGTGTTGATGTGTTGTCAAAATACAACACATTTGATGCTTGAAACAAGGAATTTTGCAAGTTTTTAATGTGATCTTTTATGGTTTTTATGTGTTTTTGTCTTGTTCTTGCAGAAAATATAGATTGGCGTGATTTTGGGAGAAAATTGCAAATTTTACTGAAAAACAGGACATACGAGCCACCCTACGAGTTGCAGCCCAAGCTACGACTCGTAAGATGCCCACATAGTAAATAAAAAAATTGAGTACAATTAAGAATCTGCAAAGTGAAGGTCTGTCACACGAGTCGTAGGTTTCACTACGACTCGTATAGATGGGGATTGTAGCAAGGAACAATGAGCCAAAAGTATAGACCAAGAACTGCAAGCCTAGACTACGAGAAGAGCATATGAGTCGTAGCCTAAGCAATGACTCGTAATAGTGGGTCATAACAGTCAAGTCCAAATTGCCAAGTGCTAACTACGAGACCTCGAATTATGACTCGTAAGTCACCCTACGAGTCGTATCTGCGAGGCGTAATTGCTGCCAACTGTATTTTCTATTTATTTTTTTTATAAATAGTTAATATTAGGGTTTTAGCTAACATTTTCAAATTCCATCACCTTGAATATTCTCTCTTGAATATTTCTAGGGTTTACTGTAGATTTTCATTTTTAATTTGAAGATCCACTTTTGGAGATTGAAAAATCACGTTGTACTCATTTGCCATTAATCCAAGCTTGTGGTTTTCAACTTGAAGGTTTTCTTGTTCTTCATTATTTTGGGTAAACTCTCAACTATGTCTTTTACATTCATTGTTGTTGATTTTTCCTTAGCCATATATAGCAAAGCACCCATAACATGGGATTATGGGAACTATGTGTAGTTGACTTGAAATAACCCAGACTTTGTGCATTTCTTTAATTGAGGTATTGCATGTATTATTTATTTGCCTTAATTTTGATTGTTGTTTAGTGGTAGCCAACACCAAACCCCGCTGAATATCACGATCCCGACCAAGGTAGTGACGAATAGGAAAAGGAAAGTAAATGACAGGATTCGATTAATGTGTTCTCATCTAATCAACCAAACCTGACTAAGGAGAGGTTGACTGGGACAATGGGTAGCGGTTTATTGGCACACTATGGTTGCCGACCAAGCGCCTTGGTGAAATTCGATTTTCACCTTCACAAGAGGTCTAAAAGAACCTAAGTTATCATCCTGCATGTGAATTCCTAATTAGGGTTGTGTAGTCTAGGATAATTGAGTCAACGAATCATGAGGAACACAATTCCCAAGTTGTCCCTAAATTTGAGTATCTTCTTAAATAGATAGTGTAGTGTTTATTTTTGTTCTTAATTTAGAACCACAACCCCCTCCCCTCCCCCCTCCCCCCTCATTTTAGATACTTTAGTAATCGATGTTTGAAATGATTGATAGTGGATCTATATAATCAAGCCCGTGTTTCCTGTACATTTGACTCTAACCTTCGATTAGGTTTATTGCTGACTGCGACCGCTTTACTGTTGGAGCGTGAACATCAGTACTCCAGTCTACGGCTCGTAAACCCTCTTGTAGAACCAGGTCTAGTGACCTGTTTCACTTCAAAATTTCTGGGGTGTTATATTATCTCCCCCTTGGGATCATTTGTCCTCGAATGAAGAGTAAGGATAGATTCAAGGCACGAATAACAATCAAGATTCTTTTTAATACTCAATCAACCAATCAAATTATCAACCAATCAACAATCTAGACAATCGCTAGTCAGACTCAAGAAATGAACAAGTCAACTCAAGTTAAGAGTAGGTTATTACCTTCAATATTCTCATTATTAGGCATGAATAGATGCGGGTATCTATCCTTCATATCCTCTTCAGCTTCGCATGTAGCCTCTTCAAAGAATTGACTTCTCTACAACACTTTGACAGAAGCAATCTCTTTAGTTCTCAACTTGCGAACTTGGTGATCAAGAATTTGGACTGAGATCTCTTCATAACTCAAACTATCTTTGAATCTAATGCTTTCAACAGGCACAACCAAGGATGGATCTCCCAAACACTTCTTGAGCATAGAAATATGAAAGACCGGAAGGATGGTCGCTAACTCTAGTGGTAGCTCAACTCATAAGCCACATTGCCCACTCTCTTTATGATCTAAAAAGGGCCAATGTACCTCGAACTCATAAGAGATATTGAGTTTGATGATTTGGCACATTCTGATAGTTATTGAGATTTTGACTACTATAGGTGTTTCAAAGCTGAGGAGGTCAGGCATGCTATTATAGGATGAACAGAGGAAGAGTGATCAACCCTATGAGATTTCGGTAGATTTTTGGAAGAGCACGACTAAGGATGGTTTGGAGTGGTTGAACAGGTTGTTCAATGATATTCTGAAGACTTCTAAGATGATAGATGATTAGAGGAGGAGGAGTATAATGGTTCCATTGTACAAGAACAAGGGTGACATTCAAAATTGCAATAGTTACAAGGCATCAAGTTGCTAAGCAACACTATGAAAGTTTGGGAAAAAGTGGTGGAAGTGAGGTAAGAAGAAGAGTATCTATATCAAAAACCAATTTAGATTTATGCCGGGGTGATTTGTTCAGAGACTAGTAGAGAAATATAGGGAAAGAAGGAGGGACCTTCACATGGTATTATTGATCTTGAGAAAGCCTATGATAGAGTTCTGGGGGATGTCTTATGGAGGTGTCTAGAGGCGAAAGGTATTCCAATAATGTATATTAATGTAATAAAAGACATGTATGATAGAGCCAAGACTTCGGTAAGAATAGTGGGAGGAGACTTTGAGTATTTTCTTGTCAAGATAGGACTTCATCAAAGATTGGTGCTTAGCCCTTTTCTTTTTTCTTTAGTGATGGATGAGCTGGCACAATCTATTCAAGAGAAGGTCCCTTGGTGTATGTTATTTGCGAATGATATAGTACTAATTGATGAGACTCAGGATAAAGTTAAGGGTTCAAATTGAGCAGGACTAAAATAAAATACTTAGAGTGAAAATTCAACATTGCAAGGGATGAAACGGGCATCAAAGTGAAGTTTGTCACTCAATCTATTTCCAAGAGAGAAAACTTTAAATATCTTGGGTCCATCATCCAGGACAGTAGTGATATTGATGATGATATCACACATCGTATTGGGGTAGCATGAATGAAGTGGGGACTTGCCTCTAGAGTCTTGTTTGATAAGAAGATACTACTTAAGCTTAAAGGTAAGTTTTACAAGATGGTGGTTCGGTCATCATTGCTATATGGGGTGGAGTGCTAGCCAATCAAAAACTCACATATTCAGAAAGTGCAAGTTGCGGAGATGAGGATGCTGAGATGGATGTGTGAACATACCATGAGTGATAAGATTAGGAATGAGACCATTCAAGAGAAGTTAAGGGTAGACTCTGCGGCAAAAAAGATGAGAAAAGCGAGACAGCGATGGTTTGGGCATGTGTAGAGAAGAAGTGTAGGAGGTACGAGAGGTTGGATTTAGGAGTTACGTGGAGAGGTAGAGGCAGACCAAAAAAATATGGAGGGGGGGGGAGGTTATTGGACAGGATATGGCGCATATCACCGAGGACATGACTTTAGATAGAAAGGAGTGGAGGTTACGCATTAGGGTGGAAGGTTAATAGGTTGGTAGGGGTAAGATGATGTCTAGTCCTGTGGTATAGTAGGTTAGTAGGATTAGTCGTGTATTCGTGTCTTTATATATTATGTTGATTATTGTATCTCTCATATTTGTTTTTTTAATTGTATATATTTATTATCACTTGCTTTCCGCTTTAGTCATTTCTCTTTCGTATCTAATATCTTCTGCTTTTGGGACCTGATATTTTTGAGCTGAGGGTCTTCCGAAAATAACCTCTTTATCTGTATGAGGCATTGGTAAGGTCTGCGTACATTTTAGCTTCTCCAACCCCATTTGTGGGATTCCACTAGATATGTTATTGTTGTTGTACTAATTAGTCGGCCTATACGTGTTCAAATCTAAAATATCAATCTTTATGAGCTAGAATGAATATTACCAAAGTTTTAACTTTTATCGGAATCTTGTCCGACTCTTGAAAAAAAAAAATACTAGTCTAATTAGGCTTTAGTACTCAAACATATTACTAGCACATAGATAAAATTTAATGTGCGTGATGTTTTTCAAATGAATGGGATAAAATTGGGAGGAAATAATATTTATCAATGATTTGGTTTTTAACAACATTTATTTCTATCACCCTTAATTATATAGAACCAGTGGTGTCTTCGGCATGTAAAAGTAATTTTTAAAAGTTATATTCATTCACATATGAGAAAATTTTTTTTTAAAAAAAAAAGTACCTTTATAAAGATCTTTTCTCTATATCGAACATAATCTAAGATCAACTTCAACTTGCTCATTCTCTAGGTTGTGTTCAGGACCATTTTGGTCTATACGTACCATTATCCTTGATGATAATTGTAAAGTTAAAAAAAATATTTATGAAAAAAAAAATTTTCCTTTTAAATGAATATGGCCACATGAGCTTTCTTTAATCAATCAAAACAAATCAAAATTATCCAATTATGAAAGTATTATTTTGATTGCATTCATGTATCATTATTCTTTGTTACTTACATAATTACATTTCTACAATAAATATAGTGCCAAAACATTGAATATTCTCCAATTAACTATAATAATAGCCTTTTTTGCATAATTATTTTTTACTATAAATAATTAATACTCACTTTACGTTAAGTCAAAATTAACAAGTAGCGACATTGTTATCTAATTGTGACATTCAAAAACACTAACCAGATTGGCAATTTAATTAGTTAATTAGTTCAACATTTCCCCTTTTCTCATAGATTGTTTTAAATTGAAAGGTAAGATAATCTTATCAACATACAACATAAGGGATACTATATAATTAAAGGATGAACATTTATTGTCAAGCATTTAGACAATATTTCGTTAATGGTAAGGAAAGATGTACTTAAGCTAAATTTGAAAATTGAAATCGTATTTTCACCTTGAATTTATCTTTTAGAAATTTGTAAGTGAAGATTATTATTAACTTGAAAATATTTTAAATAAATCACCAGTATTGAAATACTGAAGTTTAATATTTATAAATATTGTCAGTTAAGCTAATGTTTATGTTAATAAGGAAAAATTACTTAAGTAGATTCGTTTTAATAAATAATTATCGATTTTAGCGATACTTTTTATTTATTATCATTTATAGCAATATATAACAATACTATGATGAATCTGCACTTGTATTAAAAGTACATCATGCATTCAATATAAATATATTATAATTGTTTAGTGAAAATAATTTTTTATTGCTATAAATGGTAAATATTTTTATAATATAGTATATCTATGTAAGTTTCCCTATTAATAAACTAGTGGCGAAAGTCCGTACAAGCACGAGCCCAATATAAATTATTTTTTAGTCTCGATTTATATGACATCGATAGATTTTTCCTATATTTTTGAAGATATTGTAAAATTATAATTGAAGTAGCTAAAGAAATATTAGAAGTCGTTGAAGTAGATACGTCAATATGCAACTGCCTTGAAAAGATTAAATTAAAAAGCCCACAAATTATTTTTTATTGGCCCAGCGGAGCTGCTCAAGTAAGTAGCCAATATAAATATTTTTAGTCTCTATTTATGTGACATCGATAGATATTTTATATATATTTCAAAAATTATTGTAAAATTATAATTAAAGCAACAAAAAAATATTATGAAGCAGTTGAAGCAGACATGTCAATATGAAGCTGCTTTGAAAAGACTTAATTAAAGAACTTGCGAGATATATTTTATTGGTCCCACATAAGCTCGAAAGTACAATTATACTCTCAAGCTGCTCAAGTAGGTAGCTGAAGTAGCTCAGTTGTTGCAAGAAGTTACAGTTATATCCTCAAGCAGTTCAAATAAGCACGTCGATCTGTTGCCTGCTTAAGTAGCCAATAAAAATAAAATAGTGACGATGAACCAGACAGGTGAAGTAGCTCAACTGCTCCTTATTAGTTAACGGGTTGTTTGGTTTGGATCCAAGTTATGATGGGATTAATTATGATGGGATAAGTTAGACTGAGATTACTTATGCTAGAGTAGTTTTTATTGTTTGCTTGGTTTGACAAATTCAAAATACTATTCATAGTATAATTTATAAGAATAAAATAGGTGTTTACTAATGTTGACACCCAATTTTGTCCGGCCTATAGACCATTTTAGAGTGTCATTTAATTAAAATAGGTATTTTTATTCATAGTAAATCTAATTCAAATATTTAGGTACTTTTAACATTTCTTACCAATATTTTATTTTTGATGTTATATAAATTTTTTTTCGCATGTTAATTGATCTGATTTAATCATCATATATTCTAAAATTCAAATCCATATATTTTCCTTTTGCTTAAC
>JAOTQR010000117.1:31147-46664 GCA_025774065.1 Solanum ossicruentum | reverse complement strand
GGCCTCACTTATGTTTCTTGCACCCAGTACGTCATTTTCCCTTTTTCTCTGTATCACTAACTTCCCCCTTGTATTTGTGTCATACCCTTACACCAATAACCCTCAACTTAGGCTTTTGGCCTGAGTTTATGTACAAAATATCCATCCTCTAAGCCGGGTCCACTTTTGATAGCCATCCTCAACTTAGGCTTTTTGCCTCAATCAAGGTGCATAGTGTTCAAGGAAGGACCAGTGCTAATTTCAGGATGTTACAGCTAAGCAGGCTCGGTAAATCAAGTGTTTGCAAAGAGTAGGTACTTGCTATGCTCAAGGGCTATTATGCAATTTTTGTTGGTCATTTAGGCTAGGTGAGCTTCTAAGAACAATGTATTAAGATCCTTCCTTAATTGAATTAATCTACAGTCTAACTTAGAGTAACAGGGCAAGTTCTGAATTAGCACACAACACATGAATTTTGCAATTTGAAGCTCACACTCACATGGCACTAACTACATTATCAATAGAAGACTCTCAAATATGCTTTTTATCTCATGATTATGCTCACTTATCAGAACAGACCTTGTCAACACACCTAAACATGCATGGTTTCTATCTATACTACTAATCAAAATTTTTAGTGGGTATCTTTTTTTTAACAAAACACAAAAACATGTTATATGACACTACTATAAGTACTATATGCTACAAATACTACCTAAACGTGCCGGTTCAACAGAAAGTAAATATACATGAGTAAAAAGTACACAGGAAAAAAACCCCAGGATCAAAATTATGGTAGTTATACAACCAAGCTACTCAGACATCACTAAGGCCTATAACTACCCACAATCCTATTGAAACAAATGTGCATTATCCCTAATGCACTCAATCCAAGAAAAACAAAACATAAAGGAGCCAAAAATCATACCAAAGTGCCTAAGCATTGGTGTGTGGTTGAATACGACCACCCACCTCCTATGGGATAGTCTTTTCTAAGGTAGCACTCTGTTCGAAGGGGCCAGCAACCCTCACCTGCTCTATATCACGAGCTCATTGAATCTCCGCCTCTTGTCTCAACTCCCTCAAGACAAGCTTGAGCTCCTCCTACTTAGACAGCACAACATACAATCATCCAGCAATATAATCATTGTATAGGTGGGATCTCTTCGGGTGGGAAGGCTGAATAGGCTCATTAGGAGCAAAAGGACCTACCATGAGGACCTTGGGCGTGGTCTCTAGAAATATCACTAATGTTGCTATCATATCAGCCCAGAGATGCTAGATCTCTATCTAGATGGATGTCAAATCTGATGGTCGACCTATGTTCAAGCTTTACTATATCCTTACCTCAAAGGCGTCAATGCGAGCATCCACGGAAGAGAGATGGTCCTAGATAGCATTGAGTGTGAATGCCTGCATACGCCTCTCTAAGTTTGAAATAGCCTAGTGAATCCATGGACTAATATGATAAACAAGCTGAGTCAGCTACAACTCAGCATGAGATAACCTCTACATCATGGCCCGTATAGTTGCATGGACATATAAAGCATGCCCATGGAAGTAGCCTATGATTATGAGGCATGTGGTGCAGGAATAGAAGTAGTAGCCCCCTCACCTCATCTACCTCATATTGTGGGGGCCTATCTTAGTAGCAGCTGCAACGATGGTGGTTTGTGAACCCTCTAGCGGTGGCGCAGGGGACAACATCTCTAGCTTAGGAGCATGCTAATGATGTGCTCGCCAAAGTGCCACTAGGTACTCTCAGCCTCAATCAAGATGCGATCTAAAGTACGCTGGGCCTTAATCAGCTGGTCCAGCAGGTGTAAACTCTCTACCCTCAATTTTAGGCAGATCCTGTATATCAATCATGAGAAAGGGGTGAAAGTGGACCTCTTCATGGTGGCCTAATGAATATGCTCGACGATAAGGTAGGCCCAATCAAAATGATAGCGAGCTAAGATGTCGGTAACAACTACTGCACGTACTAGCGTCAAAGTGTTATCAGCAAAAGTAGGCTGGATGTAACAACCGCCCACCAAAACTTGGCGGGGATACTGAGTGAAGCCTTGGCAATAGGCTTGGAGTGTATATTGACCCAAGAAGGTCCTGGACCCTGCTCACCAATATAACCAGCTACCTATCTCATGAAGCTAACTTAGCGCTCCAGATCTCTCATCATTAATGGTTCCCTCAGCTGCCCTACTCTATAGTTGAACTCTACGGTGGATCTGGGCGTAGGGAATTCTGGTAAAAAAAGCATCCGACAGATGGTGGTCTCAAACATTTCCACCTGCCAGTCCCTCACTCTCATTTGTGTCAATCTGGGCTAATTGAGGAGCTTATTTCACTTGGGAAGAGTGATATGATCATGGCTGTATAAGAGGCACATGACTCTCTTAACATGGTTGAGGACTATCATCTAAGTGATCTGGTCAGCTACTGGAACTCGTATTTGATCATAGTGCTATTGAGATCGGGGACACTATCGAGTCTATCTAGGATGACTCGAGGCTCCTTATAGATGAAGCAGGTTAGATTTCCTTGCTCTACCTATTGTATGTCCTTGGCAAAAATATCCTGTATGAGCTTGACGTACTACTAATTAGTAAGGGCATCATGTGGTGAAGAACAAGGCAATGTGGAGGACTTTCTCTTTGATCAATCTCGATACCCTAACTCAGAGTCGGACTCCTCGCTGAATGGAGTCATATAGATAGAAGCACTCATGTCGTTTCCTCCTTCATCAGACTAGGGATGCAGACGACAAGAGCCTAGGTTTGTCTAGATCTAGGGGCTACTTTAGTCTGGGCCTTAATCAGTTGGTCCAGCAGCTGTAAATTCTCCACCCTCAACTTTAGGCAGATCCTATATATCAAGCATGAGAAAGGGATGAAGGTGGACGTCTTCAGGGTGGCCTAATGAATCTGCTTGACGACAAGGCAGGCCCAATCAAAATGATAGCTAGCCAAGATGTCGGCAATAGCTACTGCATGCTCTAGTGTCAAAGTATTATCAGCAAAAGTAGGCCGGATGTAACAAACGCCCACAAAAACTTGTTGGGGACACTAAGCGAAGCCTTGACAATAGGCTTGCAGTATATATCGACCCAAGCAGGCTCTAGACCCTGCTCAGCAATATAACCAGCCACCTATCTCATCAAGGTAACTTAGCCCTCTAGATCTCTCATAATTAGTGGGTCCCTTATCTGTCCTACTCTGTAGTTGAACTCTATGGTGGATCTGGGCGCAGGGAATTCTGGTAAAAAAAGCATCTGACGGAGGTGGTCTCAAACATTTCCACCTGCCAGTTCCTCACTCTCATCTGTGTCAATCTGGGCTAAGCGAGGAGCTTCTTTCACTTGGGAAGAGTGATATGATCATGGCTGTATAAGAGGCACATAACTCCCTCAACATGCTTGAGGACTATCATCCAAGTGATCTGGTCAGCTACTGGAGCTCGAATTTGATCGTAGTGTCATTGAGATCGAGGACACTATCAAGTCTATCTAGGATGACTCGAGGCTCCTTATAGATGAAGCGGGTTAGATTTCCTCACTCTACCTATTGTATGTCCTTGGCATAAATATCCTGTATGAGCTCGACATACTACTGATTAGTAAGGGCATCATGTGGTGAAGAACGAGGCAATATGGAGGACTTTGTCCCTGATCTATCTCGAGACCCTAACTCAGAGTCGGACTCCTCGCTAGATGGATTCATCTGGATAGAAGCACTCATGTCGTTGCCTCCTTCATCAGACTGGGGATGCAGATGACAAGAGCCTAGGTTTGTCCAGCTCTAGGGGCTACTCCAGTCTGAGGTCTAGCAGCCTTCGCATCTCGGTTGACATCTAGCTCCTCTAATGATCCACTAAGTACCAGAGTCTGCTCATCCCCCGAAGACTCATCCCTGAACCTCCTCTTTAGGGCCCTGATCTTATCACATCTAGCTTTTTTTGCCATAGTAACTGAAACATGAGCATATATGCACCTTGGTTAGCCACACAAATCAAAAATTGAAATGAAACAACAATTCGAGCTAAGTTACAGAAGGGTCAATGAAAGCATTTTTACGGAATGTAGTTGGTACTATGAACTGTAAAGAGCTCTCGTAAAGTAGAGGTCACAACATTTTGCTCATTGGGAAAAGCCAATGAGACCAGTTACGACTCATATAATATTTTACGAGTCATAGACTGAGTCATTGAGAATTTTAGCATTTTAATTTATTCAAGGAAGGGATCTATGAGACCTTTCTATGAGCCATAAAATGTTCTACAACTCATAGAAGGTCTCGTCTTATGGGTGCTCAGAAACTTTAAGTTTTTGGAATCTTATACGAGGGGAAATTACGACTCATGCGATGATCCATACATCGTAATAGCCACTCGTAGACAAGAAAACTCAATTACTTGAGTTTCTAACTTCATCACAATGGACCCCACACAACTTTTTCAACATTATTGTAACAGTATCGAAGCAAAACACATTCACCCACATGATTCTCATACCACAACCAATACCTCAACATGTTATTCAACATATATACCCTATTGAAAATAATTATACATGTCTCCCCTACTATTCTGACCATATATGAACAATTTCTCAACAAAATTATGCACTATATCATCACCCACAAATTTACACAAAAACTCAATCCATCATACATTGTAGGTGATTCAATAGGCCCCAAGCAAACTCATTCAAAACATACATCAATGAAACAATACCCAATTCTGGACTTACACAAATATACAAACATGGGCAACCATAATTCAAATTTCATACATTGGTTTGTGTCTAAACTACTATTTCCAACATAATTTCCAATTTAATCATAAAAATATAGAAATATTAAAGGTTTTTAGTTAACGAAAAACTTACCATGTTGTATGGTTAACTTGTAGAAGATGAAGGAGGTGAGAGGCACTAAAGCCCTAGGTCATCAAAAAATAGGGGTATGTTGTCGTCGGTGGTCGGAATTCCTTGGAGGTGGGGTTGGTTGGGTAGTTTTGTAAATTAGGTTTGACATGGGATCAAAATAATTAGACCCCATTATTTATACCTTGACCGGGTCAACTGAAATCTAATGGGCCTGGACTCTATGAAACTGTAATTATGAGCCATAGAGTATTTTATGGCTCATCAACTATGGTTTCGTAGAACATCCAAACCCTAGATTTAAGGACTGGGTTTCACGGACTAGTCTACAAGTTGTAAACAATATTTGGTCATAGAAACCTCAACACCTATAAAAATTTTAGGAAACTTACCTGGGCTTCATGAGCCCCATTTACGACCCATAGATTTATCTACGGATTGTAAACTTGGCTCATGGACTGGAGTGCAGAACTTTTCGCTCACTTAAGATCTCTATGAAATGGTGTGTGGTTGTAAAGTGTTTTATAGCCCATAGAACAAGTCATATATACTCTTCTGGATGCTCTTCTCAGCTAAAATTGGTTGGTTTTGCCAGGTAGCTGAAACACCCCTCATGTGCTTTGGAATGCCCCATAATCATAATTTTCATATATCTCAAAATCCACACATGATTTCAAAAATTTGACTTAATATTCTTGATCAGGGAGAAAAATGGAATAGGAAATAGGTAAAACTCGGATTTTAGAAGACCCGTAGCGAAAAATATTTTTTGTTAATTTTCCTTATCTAGTGTCTGTCTGCGCCTGGGCTGCACCTGGGGCGCAGACTAGTGTTGTGTGAAATCCATGTCTGGTCTGCATCACGCCTATGGCACAGACCAGTGTAATATTTTCCTTAGTTTTCTTATTTCGCCCAAGGGGATTGGGTCATAGTTGTATGCCCACTTAAACGTGAAATCTCCTATACTTAGCCTTTTTTTAGAATACATGAGGTACCCTTATCTATCATTTCGAACCATGGTGCTCAATACTCTTCTCATTTTTGGAAGTCCTTCCAAAGGGGTATTCGTACCAAGGTCAATCTTAGCACGACTTTTCATCCTCAAACGGATAGTCAAGTTGAAATGACTATCCAAACTCTTGATGGTATGCTTAGGGCTTGTGTTTTGGAGTTTAAGGATAGTTAGGATGAATATCTTCCACTTATTTAGTTTGCTTACAATAATAGCTACTACTCAAGCATTGGCATGGCTCCCTTAGAATCTTTATATGGTAGGTGTTGTAGATCCCCTTATTGGGTGGTTTGATATGGGGGACATAGCTTTGTTGGGCCTAGATTTTGTTATTGAAGCCTTGGAGAAGGTAAGGTTGATAAAGGAGAGTTTTAAGACAGCCCAAAATACACAAAAGTTCTACTCCAATTTGAGAAGAAAAGATCTTGAGTTTAAAGGTTGGTGATTGGGTCTACATTAAAGTCTCACCCATGAAGGGTGTGGTCATGTTTGGCAAGAAAGGGAAATTGAGCCCAAAGTTTATGGGGCCATATAGAGTTGTAAAGAGGGTTAGTAAGGTTTCATAGGAGTTGGAGTTGCCTATGGAGATGATTATGGTTCTTCCGATCTTCCATGTGTCAATTTTGAGGAAGTGTACGGGTGATCTAAGTCCTATAGTGCCCTTAGAGGTTGTGGGTATTGTGGAAGATAATTTGACTCACGAGGAGGTCCGGGTGGAGATTTTTGATAGACAAGCGAAGAGGTTGAGGAACAAAGATGTGGCATCCGTCAAGGTTCTTTGGAGGAATCAACAAGTTGAAAGTACCACATAGGAAGTCGAGGCAAACATAAAAAAGCAATACCCATGTCACTTCTACTCTACTTACATTGAAGGTAATAACTTAAGTCCTATCTACACTTTCAAGTCTTAAGATTCAACCCTTATGTTATTTTTCATGCATTCATGTTTATGGTAACAAGTTTATGGTGATTCTTGACATTCATATTGAGGCTTTTTGAAAATGATGTTTAAGTGCATTTGTGCCATCCATGTTGAGTTTAAATCTTCATAATTACATATCTTATTCATGTTTCTTTGACATTCGGGGGGAGATATTGAAACACCCCTCAGGTGCTTCAAAATACCTCATAATCATAATTTTTGTATATCTCAAAATCCATGCGTGATTTAAAAAATTTGACTTCATAATTCTTAATCGGGGGGAAAAGTTTAGTGGGAGATGGGTATAACCCGGATTTTATACCTATAACAAAAAATGATTTTCATTAATTTTTCTTATCCAGTGTTTATTCGTGCCTGAGCCACGATACGCCTGGGGCAGACTAGTGTTGTGTGAAATTTGCATCTCATTTGTATCGCTCCTGGGGTGCGGACCAATGTTATATTTTCCTTGGTTTTCTTATTTCTCCCAAGGGAATTGGGGTCATAGCCCCATGCCCACTTAAATGTGAAATCTCATATACTTAGTCATTTTTCAACTTTATAGCTCACAAAACCCTCTCTAAAACCTCTCTAAGACTTTATCGGTTCTCTCATTCAAATCTAAGGATTTCAAGATAAATTTTAGAACTAAAGGACTCATTTCAAGCTTAAATCTACTTCAAGTTCATCTTAAGGAATTCAAGGTTTAAGCTATGTGGGTCTTCATCCATGAGTCCTTTCATCCATGGAGCCCAACCTTCTCTTTTTTAAAAATTGCATGATTTCAGGTTGTATTACCTATGGGTATCTCTTGTTATGAATCATGAACATAAATAATGTTGGGGTTTACCAAGTGTTGAATGAATATGCATGAATATCTATTCCAAGCTTATTCCATGAATTGGTTTTGGCTATTGAGACTACGCATGTTTTGAGCTATGAAACTATGATCTATTATGAGCTTTTGTTATGTATTTCAAGGTACCCTACTTGAGAGTTTTACTACCAAGTTGGTGGCTTGATTTGCATATAGTTTACTCATCTTGTTTTACTCTTGAATTGCATGATTTTGAACAAGTATCATGAACCCACCATGTGTTTGATAAAATGACATGACAAGAATTCCCAAGTTATTGATAAACTATTACATGATTTACAAGTCAAGTGACTTCATAATGCTTAGGGATTTCAAGTATGTACTGAATTCATGAAATGTATCTATCATTTTACAAGTATCTAGATAAGCCTTATTTCAAGATTTTTACCTCTTGTGAGCCGTTCATGTTAAAGCAAGGGTTCATGTATAATTATAATCTACTCTTATGTTCAAGTTAGTCACTATTAGAGGTCAAGCGTGTTAATGAGCTACTTATGTCAAGTTATCATGTTTCTTATAAGTCACTCATGATATTATTAAATTATGATTATTTCAAGTACTCCGTGGGATTTGACTTAGCACCGATTGAGGCTTAAGATGGAGGCTAGACTCAAGGGGTCTTTATGTAAAGTCTTTAGTCTCTAAATTATGTTCCACCATATGATTATAAATATTACCCTTGCTATACTAGTGGATCCTTCTAGTTCATGTTATCATGTTTGATTTGCCTTGGCAAGTAAACCATACTTCACCTGAGGGTGTCATGCCCAATCACCTGAACCAAGGGGGTGTTAAGCCTTGGAGTCCAAGTTGTAGCTGCTTGGTCTATGTAGGTTAAGGTCTCTTCCCATATATGTGTGATATATTATGAAAGTTTAATGACTTATGAGCATGTTTTATTACAAGCATTCATCATACATGCCATATTGAGATTATATATCTATTGATTATGATTATGCATTTTAAATATATTGGCCTATATCTTTGTTGTATTGCACCTCGCATACTTAGTACATTCAAACGTACTGACGCATACTCTACGAGTACATGATTTTATCATGTAGGGACTGGAGCTCGTTTTAATCATCCTCCTCCACGTGGCTAGTTCAGTATTTCGGAGAAAAGAATTGGTGAGTCCTCAAGTCTGAGGACAATATCTAAGTTACTCTTGCTATATTGAAACATCTTTATGTTGAAATATAATAATAATAAGGATCCCGTAAATATTATTTCAACAAATTGCATCTTGATGATTTTCAGTAATTAAAGAACATATAGCTGACAAAGACATACTCTGGATCAGAATCATAGGGAGTACTTCTTGAACACTTATTATCATGAGGGTGAGCCAGAGAAGTGTATTGGCCCACACTCTATTCTAAGTTAGAGGTGTTATTGGATATTATGGTTTGTATATGCTTTGAGCTTGACTCTTTTATGCTTTTATGAATATCAAGACTTCCCTTAGTCCCGCTTCCCTTTTATTTATATCACTTGTTGATGCTTATTTTTCTTCCACGACCAAGGATGTCTGAATGATATGTTACGAGGCTTGTTTGGAGTCCCTTTGGGTTCCCCATTCTCCGTGTCATGTGTAGGCCCTAGGCTTGGGTAGTGATAGTAACTGCATATTCTCCATAGAACATACTGTTACCCTATATGCAACCAACCCAATTGATGTGCTGTAAAAATACAGAATATTTGATGCTTAAAACTTAGTATTTTGTGTGTCCTCAATTTGACTTTTATGATTTTTATGCGTTTTTGGTGTTTAGTTTGCAGGAAAGCAGTTTGGCTTGATTTTTGGGAAAAATTGTAGACTCTTCTAATTTTTGATAGTTTAAGAGACCCTCTACAAGTGATAGAGGATTTTATGAGTCGTAGAGTTGGTTCCGTGAAGATTTCCAGTGAAGCTTGATTTCTAAAGTTCAGCCATAGGAGACCTCTTTAAGAGTCGTAGATCACCAATAAGTCATATAGAGTGGTTTCATAAAGAATTCCAGTGAAGGACCAGTTGATGCAGATGAAGTCTACGAGAGAACAATATGAGTCGTAAATCAGTCTACAACTCGTAAAGTTGATCTGTAGAAGTGAAGTCCCAGATCTCAAGTGTTGAACACGAGACCTCGATTATGACTGGTAAGTCAGTTTATGAGTCATAAATGCTTGTCATAGAAAGTCGCCGACCAGTTTTTCTATTTTTTAAGGACCTATTTGTAAATACTACAAAAAGTAATTTTTACGTTAATTTTGGGGAGTACAATAAAGAACATAATTAGAAAGTACTTTTCGGGTTTTGTACTTGGAGACTTCAATCTTGGAGGAGAATGCACTTATGCATTCATTTTATCTTCAAATCTTGTGATTCTCAATGTATTTTAGATTTTCTTGTTCTTCAATTCAATTGGGTAAGTGATTAATTATGTTTTTTCAATTCATGATTTCTTTATCTACCCATTGCATGAATAACTAAATCTACAACTTGGGGTTGTGGGAACCATGAAGATCTAACTAAATAAACCTGGATAATTTGCAATTCTTAGAATGTGTTTTCACATGTATTAATCAATTCTCTTCGTTTTACATGTTTTCTAGTGGTGGCAAACATCATAACTTGCCTGATGTTATTTTCCTGATCCTAGTCGTAATGAATAGAAAAAGAGATTGATTGACGGGATCCAATGATGTGTTCTCATCTAATCAACTGAACTGGACCAAGGGTAGGTTGACTAAGACTTTGGGTAATGTTAAGTATCGTGCACTATGGAGATGGGCCAAGCCACATGGTGAAATTTGCCTCTCATCTTTGATTAAAGGGCTTGGTGAACTTAAATTACTATCCTACATGCTATGCTCTAGTTGAGAATTGGTTTATCCTTGGATATTAAGTTGGTGAATCATGGTGAACACAATTCCCAAGTTACTCTCTATTATTTATTGTCTCTTGCTTTAGTTAGTTTAGTTAATTTCTTGTTAAACAGCATAGACCCCTCCCCCCAAAGCCTTCGGGGAATTAAGTTGTTAATTACTTGAATTGTATATTGGTGAATTTGTTGCGAGTCTCCGTATTCTCTATGGGATTCGACCCTAACGTTGGTTAGATTTTATATTTAACAAGGACCACTTTATCCTCCAAGAGAGAGGTGTAACTTGGGCGTGTTCAATAATTATGGCGCCATTGCCTAGGAATATGGCTAGACTTAAGTGAATTCACTAGTAATTGTAATTCAAGTGTTAATCCTTAGTTCCCTTATATGTTACTTTTTTTTTGTTCCTTTGCAGGGTATACTAGTAGTGTATGCTCAATACTAGGAGTCAAGACAATCCCTTAACTCCACTTGATCAAGAGATCTAACGAATTATACGAAGAATGGCCCAAGAAAATGCTAACTCCACGAGTAATACAGCTTTGAATCAGAATGTTAATCATGACGATCGGAATGAAAACCCACCTCCTTTGGAGAATATTCCACAGCCTCAGGATTTCAATGGCAATCCTTACTAATGGAATCAATATTGGTTGAACCTTATGGCTATGGATATGACGGGGGCTATTAAGTTGCCACCACTACCGGCTGACACTAAGTTCATAATTTCTAGTAGGTTATTTCAAATGCTGCCAAACTGTGGCTTATTTGTGGTCTTACTATTTCCACATAGCCACTTGCACAATGTGGCATTTATTTGTAAGAGTGTGATGGGGACACAAAATCTATTTATAGATGATGTAGGACTTCGTGTTTTCCCATTATCTCTTATGGGCAATGCCACGTTATGGCTATTTGAGCTTCCACAAGGTTTGATCACAATTTGGATAGAATTGCAAAGGGCTTTCTTAGCAAGGTACTTCATTAAATCGAAAAGGCTCAAAATGGAGGACTAGATCAATCAATTCAAGCAATACCCTAGTGATTCAATCTTTGATATGTGGGAGATATTCAAAAGATACTTGATGAACACAACAAACCATAAGATTCCTTGGAATGTCCTAGTGGAAAACTTCTATCGAGCACTTGATGCCAATAGTCAAGGATGTGCTAATGCCTTCTTGGGAGGTTGGTTTGTAGAGAAACCATTCGCAGAAATTCTTTACCACATGAACATGGTAGTCAAATCCAACCATGTGTGGAAGCGTAGAAATAGACATTTAATGGATTGTGCAAGCACTATTGATATGAGTTCTAATCAAGCAAATGCATCACCGAATTATGATATGGGAAATAGGAACTCAAGAATTGAGAGGATGTTTGACCAGTTGTTAAAGAGGGTAGATACTCAAGATGAGACATTGAAGGAGATTAAGTCTAACATTGACAAGATAAACCTCAGAGTGGACAAACACTCTATGGTCATTCAATAACTCACTGGTCATTTTCAACTTGTGTCAGCACAACTGAATCAGATTCAAAGAGGCATGATGACAAGCTCCAAGAAGGAGACAGAATTTGGTGGTGATGATGCATCAGAGCTTGAAGAAGTCTGATTACTCAAGCTAGCAAAGTCGTGTTGCGACAATAAATAAGGTGCTACTTGGGAGGCAACTCAAGTATTTTGATTTCTTAGCTTCATTTTGAGTTTAATTTTAATTTTTGAATTCCTAGGTAGTTGTTTGATTGTGTTTTGACTGCTATTTTTCACATTGGGTTTGTTGCATATAGGGTGCAAGTAAATTTTATGAAGAGTATGTAAGTAAAAGACTAAGGCAACAGATTTTGCTGAGAGATGCATCAGGTACAACTTTTATGAATGGACTTATGAGTCATATTGAACTTTACAACTTGTAACCCCATCTCGTAAACATTTCCAATGAGCATGAACAGTGTGCACTCAACCTATGATCAACTTTACGACTCATAGATCAAACTATGAGTCATGAATGGGGTTCGTGGAACTGTAGTAATATTCTAAATTTTTTCTAAGTATTGAGAGGTGTAAGACCAAGACTTACGAGTTGTAGATCCATCTACGACTCATAGTCGGGGTTTCGTAGACCTAAGCCCACTAGTTTTAACTATGACCTGGTAAAAGTGTAAAAGGGGATCAAATTATTTTGGCCCCACTTTTGACTTAATTGATCGTAATTTCTTAAAAAAATTCCCTCTTCTTTTTCCGATAACTTTCCAGCTAGTGTGACCTTTTTCTGGCGTGATTTTTCGGCACCTATTGTTTTGGGTTCAACCAACTTCTCTCTTTTGTTCTCCAAGTTATTCTTCATTTGTGGTAAGTTCTTGATTTAATTTTGATTATTATTTTGCCTTGATTAGTACTTGTTTGACTTGATCAGCATGTTGAGTTGGTGTTTAATAAAGATATAATTATTGGCTTTGAATTGTGAATGTGATATAGGATTGCCATGGATTGAATTGAATATTTGATTCCGAAAATTGGGTATTTTGGGCTCTATGATGAATGATTATTGTTTCTATGGGATCATTCTTCTTGTTTGAATGAATGGTTTTGAATAGTCTATGAGTAAATTTGTTATCGATAGCATAAGAGTATGATAATGTTTGGGCCAAATTGAGATAGTCAAAATTATAGGGTGATTTATGTCAGATCATTTTTGATGGGGTGATCAGTGTGTTAACCATGTTGGGTGTTGGTTTTCTTATGTTAAACTTCTGAGTGTGCATATATTTTCTTCGATACTAGTAGAATTTAGGATTGAATATGTTCTTAGGGTCCAAGTGATAGATAGTTAGGTGCCTAAAATTTCTTGTACAAGCGAGTCTTTTAGGACTCCTAAATGAGTCTACGAGTCATAATCACCCCTCATGTGAAACTCTAGACACTTGATAATCTGAGTATTGATCAAATGAAACCTTCAACGAGTCATAGATCACTTTACGACTCATTGATAGGTCTCATAGATCCTTGTCTATTCTGAATTACTCTCTTGAATGTTATATGAACCTAATTTACAACTCATATACAAATTTACGAGTTGTACAAGGTCTCATAAGCTTTTCTAGTGACCTTTATTGTTCTTAAGCACTTATCTATGGGAGCACTTTACGACTCATAGTGCTCATATGACTTGTAAAGGGCCTCTCGTAGAGCCCTTCTATAACTGATTCAATAATGTTTTTGCTTTTTATTTTTTGATTGTTAGGGCTAATGTTGGTTCATCTATGTTTATTTTTCAGATACTATGTCCCTTAAAGAAAATTGTTCGAAGATTGAGGCTTTTAAGAGGAAGCTCAAAGAAGAGCCTACAAATGACGACCGTTCAGATGATGATCAGACTGCTCAACTGAGTTGATCACTGCAGATATATGATGCCCAGCCTAATCTAGAGATACCTCGACCACCAGCTAGAGTTGTTGCCAAGTCTGGGTAGCATTAAGTTCAAAGCTATAGTCCTTTCCAGTTTGTCAAGGAAGGTAGTAAGGAGGCGGGGGGTAGCATGCCCTAGATGACCCTTTCTAGGGAGGAGCAGAGTTCAGAGGGGGCCTCTGAGGACAGAGGAGATGTCGATTCCTCCATCGCACCATATTCATCATTGGCACCGTATGCTACTACTCACTAATGGTGAGTCGAGGGGATGGAGGCCATATTTTTTGAGGGCATTCTGCATAAGGAGCGGGACAAACCCACCTAGTTGATATATGAGGAGCCAAGGGTTATTGATGATGGACTTAGTCGTGTTTTAGGTCTACAGGACACGATGATATAATATGGGTTGAGGCAGCTAACAAAGTCTCTTGGACGATACTTCCCTATTAGGGTGAGGGAATTTTATGCATCTTATGCCACCATGATTCAGTGCAATCTTCCCAAAGGGAAGAAGGCCATCTCATAGCATAGATTGACAGAAGTACTGGTGAGAGGTCAATGGGTCGATATTTCTAAGGAGACGATTCGCCACATGGTTGCTAGTCTTGAGTACTAAGGTCGCAGACCTACAACAAAGTTTGATCACAGGTCAAGGATGTCTCAGAACACTTTTGAATTGGGTGGCCAGTCATAATGCGGAGGACGATTCAGAGCCTACTTAGGTCTCCACCTACATTGAGCCTATAGTGAAGGATTCATTGAGTTTCCCCACCATGTTTTGGTGGTTAATTGTTCAAATCATGCATCCGGCCGACGTTGGTGGATAACATACTTACGCCAAAGCGTATAACATTATTTGCCAGCATCTTGGCTGCCTGCGACATTGATTGGGCCCGACTTATAGTGAAAGAAATACATGAGACAACACTGAAGAGGGCCACCTCTATCCCATTTCCGATTTTGATCTACAAACTCTGTATAGAGTCAAGTTTGGAGGTCTTGCTCTAGTTGGACAAGATAGTTGAGGCCTAGTATACTTTGTAGCCTATCCAGATAAAGGATGATGAGAACCATGTGGCAACCCGGAGAGCAAAGCCTCTACCACCACCATAGATGTTCGCCCCAAAGACACCACCTGAGGGTTCGATGACTACCACCACTACTGCTGATGTTACTACTGATAAGAGACCCAGTAGCTTGGGGCAATCGATATTGATGAGGGGTCCTATTACAGTTGTTCCTGCACTAAAG
The DNA here is from genome assembly GCA_025774065.1 of Solanum ossicruentum. Classification (NCBI taxonomy): domain Eukaryota; kingdom Viridiplantae; phylum Streptophyta; class Magnoliopsida; order Solanales; family Solanaceae; genus Solanum; species Solanum ossicruentum. Next base: position 31,465 of record JAOTQR010000117.1, on the reverse strand, counting down.
GCCATCGCATGACAGCCTTCTGCACCTTACATGGTTTATGTGTCCGCTCTTTCTATTTAGTAGTGGCACAATAATTATCATGTGCTGAGGGTCAATTATCTCATCTTATCCAATAGCTCAGGCCATGAATTTGTAGGCTTTTCGAATTCAGAGGAGCTGAGCTGGGAGTTCACCATCTCTACTATTCAGGATTGTGTTTCTAAAGTAGATGCTCGTATCAATGCCTTTGAGGTCCAGGTTCAGATGAGATTAGCTAAGGTCTAGCCTTCTAATTTGTCAATTGTACATTAGGACATCGAGAAGCTTAAGGCTGATATG
>JAOTQR010000117.1:15326-31047 GCA_025774065.1 Solanum ossicruentum | reverse complement strand
GAGATCGAGTTGGCCTTGAGGATATCAAGGTGCGAGGAGGAGATGAAGCTAGCTAGTGAGAATTATCAGGAGAGGGGTATTGGCCCCTCCAAACATAGTGGAGCAACTAATGAGACTGACTCGCTGGAGGGAGATGGCCACATTCAACCACATCCTGGCGCTTAGGCGTGGAACTATGGTTTTGACACCTACATATTTTATTCTAGCTTGATTTGGTGCATTGCGGACAATGCACAATATTTTTCGATGGGGTGTAGGTAGTTATGGGCCTTGGTAAAGTCCGAGTAGCTTATGGTCCATCAGTACCCTAAATTTTGATCCCGAGATTTTCTTATCTGTGTTCTTTTTCCTCATGGATATTTAATTTTTGTTGAACCGGCATGTTTACTTTGGATAATATTTGTAGCATATAATACTAATACTTATGTCATACAATATATTTTATGTTTTGTTTTGAAAATTGGTACCCATCAAAAAAATTTCGATTAGTAGTTAAATGGCAACCATGCATATTTGGGTGTTTGGCAATAGTTCTTCTGATAAGTGAGGGTAATTGAGATATAAAGCATGATCTGTGAGTCACTTGTTGATAATGTATGCAATGCCATGTGTGTGTGAGATTATTTTTCTAAATTCATGCATTTTGTGCTAATTCAGAACTTGCCCTATTATTCTAAGTTAGATTGTAGATTAAATGGATTAGGAAGGAATCTTAGGTCTTTTTTCTTTAATTATTCTACTTTAGCCTAAAAATGACCAATCAAATGAAGATTTATCCATGTTCTAAGAATTTGTGCCTTATATGTACCAATTCTTCCAAAAGAACACCTACTTAGCTAACCTTTTGTAGTAAGTAACCTTGAAATTAGCCTTGATCTATCCTTGAGCATTGTGAATCTTGATTGAGACAAAGAGCCTAAGTTGAGTGTGGCTTCCAAAAGTGGCCCAAGTTTGGGGAATAGATATTGTATACTTCATTACAAGCTAAAAGTCTAAGTTAAGGGTGGTTGGTGTAGGGGTAAAATCACAAAAACAAGGTGGTGAGTTCTGAATGAGGATAATAAAGAAGAAAAGTTTATACAGGGCGCAAGAAAAAGAAAAATATTCCTTAGATTGAGGTTGAAAGCTAAATGAAGTGTAGAAATGAGGCAAAAGCTGAAAAATGAGCAGAAAATACCCGAAAAAGCTTGAATGTGAAAAAAGGGAGAATTAGGTGAAAATTTTCATGTTGGTTAAGTGAAAGTGATGAAAAACGTAGTTCAAGGATTGCTTTTAGTCACTGCTTTTCCAAAATATCATACCAAAGCCCCTGAACCTACGTTATAAGCCTAGAAAGTCCTAAAGTGATCGTAGTCCAGTTTGTTGAGAATCTGAGTCATGAGTATAAGGGCAAGCCTATGGTATTAGTCATGATGCGTGAATATCTCTTGTGAGAGTGAGTGTGTCTGCATAGTCCGAAAGTTAAATTTGAAATCATCATCGAGTGTCGAAAATAAGACTTCTTTCAATGAGGGCATTTGCATTGCATTGATAGCATTTGACTTGTTCAGTGATTGTGAACTGCTTATGTTGCCTTGCTTTTCATAGTTATGTTGTCTAATGCACCAGTGTGTTTTGGTTTGCTAAATAGCTATCTAATCTTATTCTGAAAAGTTGGTGTGGGTACCATTGTTTGAATCGTATATGTTGTATACCATTGCATTGAGGTCTATGTGTTGCTATATTGTCTATGTAGATTGAGTCGTCGCTTGAGGGAAACCAACAATTTTAAGTTGAGGGTGTTGATATGGTATCAAAATACATCACATTTGGTGCTTAAAACTTAGGATTTTGTGTGTTCTTAATGCGACATTTATTGTTTTTATGTGTTTTTGGTGTTTAGTTTGCAGGAATGCAGTTTGGCATGATTTTTGGGGAAAAATTGTCAACTCTTCTGATTTTTGATGGTTTACGAGACCCTCTACGAGTTGCAGAGGATTTTACGAGTCATAGAATGGGTTCCATGAAGATTTCTAATGAAGTTTGATTTCTAAAGTTCAGCCATATGAGACCTCTTTACGAGCTGCAGATCACTCTACGAGTCATATAGAGTGCTTTCGTGAAGAATTCCACTTAAGGACAAGTTGATGCAGATGAAGTCTACAAGAGAATAATATGAGTCGTGAATCAATCTACAACTTGTAAATTTGATTCGTAGAAGTGAATTCCAAGATCTCAAGTGTTGAATACAAGACCCCGATTACGACTGTTAAGCTAGTTTATGAGCCATTAATGCATGTCATAGAAAGTCACCAACCAATTTTTCTATTTTTTTAAGGACATGTTTGTAAATACTACAAATAGTAATTTTTAGGTTAATTTTGGGGAGTATAGTAGAGAACGTGAATAGAAAGTGTTTTTAGGGTTTTGTACTTGAAGACTTCAATCTTAGAGAAGAATACACTTGTGCATTCATTGTATCTTCAAATCTTGTGGTTCTCAATATATTTTGAATTTGCTTGTTCTTCAATTCAATTCGGTACGTGATTAATTATGTTTTCTCAATTCATGATTTCTTCATCTACCCATTGCATGAGTAGCTAAATTCACAACTTGGAGTTGAGGGAACCATGAAGATCTAACAAAATAAACCTGGATAATTTACAATTCTTGGAATGGGTATTTACATGTATTAATCGATTCTATTTGTTTTGCATGTTTTCTTATGGTGGCCACCAATAGAACTTGCCTAAGTTACCTTCCCGATCTAAGTGGTAATGAATAGGAAAAGAGATGGATTAATAGGATTGATCATGTGCTCTCGTCTAATCAATTGAACTAGACCAAGGGGATGTTGATAGGGACTATGGGTAATGGTTACTATTGCATACTATGGAGATTGGCCAAGTGACATAGCGAAATTCACCTCTCACTTTTGACCTAATGGCTTAGTGAACTTATATTACTGTTATGCATGCTATACTCTAGTCGAGAATTGGGTTATCTAAGGATATTGAGTTGGTGAATCCTGGGGAACATAATTCCCAAATTGCTCTCCATTATTGATTGTCTCTTGCTTTAGTTAGTTTAGTTTAATTTCTTGTTGAACATTGCAACCCCCAGCTCCCTTTGGGTTATTGAGTTGTTAATTACTTGAATTGTGTATTGGTGAGTTCGTTGTGAGTCTCTATATTCTCCTTGGGATTCAACCCTAACCTAGGTTAGGTTTTATATTTGACAACAACCATTTTATCCTCCAAAAGAGAGTGTAACTTGGGCATGATCACTAATGTCCAAAATTACAACCAAAAGACAAGCAAACAACTATCTATGAGTCCACAAAGTGAAAGTAAATCTATAACTATGTTATTACATCTAAGACCTTGGGTTGCCTCCCAAGTAGCGCCTGATTTATTGTCCTTGCATGACTTGGAAAAATTAGTTACTCAAACTTCACCAATTGCCCAGACTTCGTTGTGCAAATCATTTGGATACTCCATGAACAGACAAATATTTAAGACAACCTCTTCGTCGTTCCATCTGAACTTGAGTTAACCGGCATCCATATCCACTAGTGCTCACCCAGTGGCTAGGAACGGTCTTCCCAAGATGATTGGGATGTCGAAGTTGACTTCACAATCTAGGATCATAAGTTTTGCGGAAGATATGAACTTTTCAACTTTGTTCAGTACATCGTATAGTATCCCCACAGGCTTTTTATAGTGCAATCCGGCATCAATAACTGCATGTTCATCAGAGTAGGGGCTCCCAATCCTAGTTTCTTGTAGACCGCACGGGGCATCATATTAATGCTAGCACCTATAGCTTATAGTGCCCTTGTAAACTCCACATCTCCAATGGTATAGGGTATGGTGAAAGCACCGGGATCTTCTCTCTTTTCAACCAAGGACCTTGTAGCAATATTACTGCAATGTTGAAGCTCTAACGAGAGCTCCTGACTCACGTTATGCTTTTTACTAACCAGATCCTTCATGTATTTCGCATACCTTAGCATCTTCTCCAATGCCTTAATGAGAGGGATGTTGATGGAGTGTTGCTTCAGCATGGAGAGGAAGTGCTTGAACTTGCCTTCCTCCTTATTTTTTTTTTAATTCTTTAAGGGAAAGAAGGAGGATGCCTAGGAATGGGCTTGAAATTTTATGGCACATCAGGAGATTTACTCAGCCTATCCTTGCCACAATCATCTCTTATATCTGCATCTTTAGCTTCAACAATCTCCTCTCGAACATCATCCTCATCAGCTAGCACGGAAGGATCAATAGTGCTCTTGCCACCCCGATAGAAACCTCCATACACTATCCTTCATTCTTAGGGTTCTAAACTGTGTTGCTAGGCAGTGTACTCCTCTGACGCTGATTTAGTTGAGTCGAGACTTGACCAAACTATTGTTCAAGCTATTTTATAGCCACGAAATGAGACTCTATTTTCTGATTAATGCTAGAAAATTCAAATTTCATGTCCCTTAGATTCTCATCCTGTGTCTCAGCTTTCTTCAACAAGTGACTTATAATATCCTCAATTCTTGAGCTACTTGCACCTGCGTCGCCATTATGTGGTGGCACATAGGGACCATTTCTGCAGTCATCTCTGTGACCCTAGTTTGAATCTCTCTCTAGACCCATCTTCCTATCATAATATCCTCCATGGTTGTCTCTATAAGCTCCATCACTATTGATGTTCAGACCCTGGTTTCCTGACCTTGGTGCCAATAGTCCTGATTGGACCCTTGGGCATTGGTCCGAAAATCCCCCGTTTGATCAGCAACAAAACATGTGTCCTCATCATACATGGGTGAACGTAGAGGCTAATGAGCTATTAGATTGACTCACTCCCAGTTCTGCTTCATTAGCACCTTCGTACCTATGTGAATTAGGGCAAGCTCTTGCATAATTTCCTTGTTGATCTTTGCTTTCTCCGAACCAACACTAATAGGACACAAACTTTTGTAGATGCTTTCTCTCTCTGCCCCTATGCGCGATTAGTCTTGACTAGTCTCTCCATCCATTATGCTATTCTTGCATATGGCTGATCTAAGAACATGCCCCCCTAATGATAATGTCAGCACAAATCTGACTATTATCATCAAAGGCACGGTAGAAGATCTCCACCAAGCATCATCAATTATCTTGTGGTCTGGGACACTCCTTAAGCATTGACTGAACTGCTCCTAAGTAGTACTAATCGAATGACCAGGAAATTGCTCAAAGTTGTTGATCTGGTCTTTCAACTTGAGCTTCTTCGAACTAGGGAAGTACCTCTCCAAAAAGGCATTCTACAAATCTGCCTAGGTGGTGATCGAACTCTATGGGAGCTCAGATAGCCATAATATTGCATTACCTGTAAGAAAAATAGGAAGACAAAATCCCAGAGCATCTACCAATAAATTATGTGTTCCCATTACACTCTTGTAGATAAACGCAATATTGTGGAGGTGGCTATGAGGATCCTTCGATGCTAAGTCCGCAAATAGCCCACGATTTTGCAACATCTGAAGCAACCCACTCGAGACTATGAACTTTCAGTCTATCGGTAGTGGTGGCAACACAATAGCTCCAGTCACCTCCAGAGCCATAATATTTAGCCTATATTAGTTCCACTGATAAGCATTGATGTTAAATCCTATAGTTGTTGAGCAATGTCCTCAAGAGGAGGTAGGTTCTCATGATCAGCATTTCCAATCTCGTTCTCATTCAGACCTGCATTCGCCGCATTGTTGGCATTATCTTGGGCCTTTCTCCTCAACACTTTGTGATTCTCTAGGTCAAATGAAGTCAAGGGTCTGCCCCGACTTCGTGTATTGGGCATACGCTACACCTACACCCTGAAAAATAACAAAAACAACAAAAAAGTAAAATATGGGAAATAAGGGTCATCACTCAAATCACTATGAATTGAGTAAGTTTACCCGTATTCCCCAGCAATGGCACTAAAATCTTGATGTCTTCCAAGTGACACCTCATTTTTTAGGATAAAATGATTGTTGTCAAGAAAGAGAACCTAATCAAGTTGAGGGTCAAACCCAAGGGAATACGTAGACTCAAGAGAATTAAATAACTGTAATTTGAGTAGTTAATTGACTTAGTTCCCCTGGGGGGAGGGGGGTTTGCAATAATCAATGGAAAATTAGACTAAATCACACAAGAGTGAAATCAATATAGAGAGAAACTAGGGTATTGAGTTCCCTATGATTTCCTAACTTAGTATAACCATATAACCTAATTCTCTTCTAGTGTGTGGCATACAGGACGCTAAGTTAAGTTCACCAAGCCTTTTGGTCAAAGGTGAGAGGTAAATTTCACTATATGACTTGGCCCATCTCCATAGTGTGCATTATTAACCCTTACCTATTAGTCCCATTACAACCTCCCTTTGGCCTAATTTGGTTGATTAGACAAGAACATATCAATCGAATCTTATTAATTAATCGCTTTTCCTATTCATTACTACCTTAGTCCAGTCAGTAACATAAGGTGGGTTCTAATGTTGGCCACCATCATAAAACATGTTAAACCAAAGATAGTTAATTAATAGATGCATGCACACTTTCCAAGAACTATGAATTATCCGATTTTACCTTTTTAGTTCTTCATGGTTCCCACAACCCTAGTTGTGGATTTAGCTACTCATATTTTGTGTAGATGCAATTATCATGAATTGAAAGACCATAATTTAACACTTATACAATTGAATTGAGAAAAAGCAAATCCAACTTTACAGAGAATCGCAAGATTAAAGATGAAATTAATGTATAAGTGATCTCAAAATCTCCAATGTAATTCACTATTTTCTCTCTCTAACTACTGAGTTTTCTGAGTACTATGCAAAAACTTCTCAAAAATAACTTCAAAAACCTATTTATAATAAGTAAAATATAAGTCCTACACATAATAGGATAACTGCTCGGCATGCCTCTCAAAAGGGGTTTACAGGCTGTATTGCATTCCATTGCCCATAAGCAAGGTCTTCCACAGTGTTGATGGAAATTTGGACTCCAAGTTTATTACACCCCGCTATGACTCGTAAAGTAGTTTACGACCTATACGGGGGGGTTTCGTCTGATGAATCTTCAGAAAGTCCCAATCTCTGATCCTCTGGGCACGAATCATGTCCTATAACTTGTAAATCAGTCCACGACACATTTGCATATTTGTAAAGTCAACTTTAGAAAATAGCCCTCACAAGAATTGTCCATGAAACCCACTTCACGTCCCGTAGAATAACCTATCGTCCATAAAGGGTGTCGTACTGCATCAAAAATCAGCAACTTCTGTATTTCTTCACAAAAATCAAGGCCAAACATGGAATCTTGTAAACATAACACAAAAACATATAAAACCAACTAACGTCGCATTGACAACACAGAAAATTCTATGTTTTAAGAATCAAAAGTGTTGTGTTTTCACACCACATCAACAAGTCCTTTCAAATCATTTGCATACTTAGGATTAAAAGCTAAACATTCTTCATAATCATGCACACTTGGGCTCAAAGTTCAAATCATACTTCAATGCACACTTTCATGCATGGGAATAGTTCATTCACATATATAGACGATTGTGTAAACACCTAGAGTTACTTAAAGATCCATATCATAGATATTTTTGTGATCACAATCTTGTCATAACCATACTTTTATCAAAATTATATTTATAAACATACTTGGGTCTTAACCCACTTCATAATCTTTCAACAACCAATCTCATGTATGCATATGTCATGAATAATGAGAGGATATCATGGGTAATAGAGTTTCATACTTAAATCAATAATATAACAAGGAATTCAAGTAAATCCATAAGTAAATTGACATTTAAATCATACTTTAAGATTACTCATGCTTAAATCAACCTTTAAAGAGGAACATGCATATTCAAACCTTCATAATATCAATGAAATATGCCATATTAGGGCTTAAATCACTTTAAAAACGTCAATTAAACATAGCCCATATCTTAATTGAATCAAATAAATAATAATTTTAAAGACTCATATTTAAAGTAAGCTTAAAGTTCATAAATCAAGGAGTAAAACGTGTTTGGGTTCTTCACGGTTGAAAGGGACCATGAATCAATCCCATGTACCTTACCTAACCAAGAAGAATGAAGAAGAAATTGATTGAAGAAGAAGGCCCTTCCTTAAGCTCCAAGATAATCTCCAATGGCTCACTTGAGAGAAGTCTTTAGATGAGAGAGTTTGAATATTTATTCTAAGTGTATGAATTGAATTTGAATAGGAATAGAGGGGTATATGTCTTTTGAGAGGTTCAAGATAGATTCTAAAGTCATAAATAACCCTTAGGAATAACTAAAATTACAAGAAAGTCATTAATAAAATGAGTTTCAAAAAATTGTCAGAGATCCCGTAATGAAGGCATACGACTCTTGTGGAGTCACATGGACCGTATGCTATCCATATAACCTTACATAGAAAAATTAGTCACTGACTAAGTTCCTAGACTGTGATTCCATACGTAGAAAATTTCTAGACCAACACCCATATGAGAAACCACACAACCTGTGTAGTGCCACACAACCAGTGTGGGGGTTTGTTTGTGAGGTGCCTTAGCCAAAATGTAGCTTTCAAGCCTAGTGCTCCTCTCACGAGCCACCAATGGCTAGTGAAGTGTCACACAAGCAGTTTGGTGCTCAGTGAAGGGTGTCTTAGTCTTGGTCTCCAATATGAGCTCAAGCACTCTACACACAAGGCCAAGGGCCACTCAAGACTCCTTCACACGGCCAGTGAGGCATCACATGACTGTGGAGGTGACCTTGTGGTGTGACCATAGTCAAAAGCTCTATGGAACCAAACTTTCATGTACCACTAAGACCTTACAAAGTCCAGGTCCTTACAATATGACAATTGGGAGGGCTCATGCATGTAACTTTAATTCATGTAACTCAAGAGGATAATGTATGAAAATAGTATGATTGATCAATTAAAATCATCCTTAAGGAAATCCACCATTGGGCTCATGCATGTAACTTTAAATCATGCAACTCAAGAGGAGAATGCATGGATGTAGTATAATTCATCAGTTAAAATCATCCATAAGGCAACCCACCATAATCATACATATCATCTTTGAACATTAGACTTAGAATCATATAATTCATCTTATAAAATCACCAATTTCATCATATTAACATAGTATAATAACTTCTTTAACTTTAAATCTCATAAAATAGATCATAGGGTCTTTCCGAGCAACTTGAGGGGTGTTACAAAGGCAATGTCATGAGGTATGGATTGAAAAAGCAAGAGTGGCTGAATTGAAATTTATCCCTTTTTTTGTTTTACCAATTTTTAACTGTTGTAGCTGATACTCGACTTAAGAAATAAGTATAAAAATGCAGAAATTAAAATGCATAAAAGAAAATTCAACACCTGATATTTTTATACTGATTTAGATTCAATGTGGATCCTAATTCACTTCCCATGGGTTGGAGGGGATATCTATTCAATCCTTAAAAGTGTAGAGTTACAAAGAACGAAGAAATGTTAAACTACACACACTCTTTATTGTTTTTTTCTTTTTCTTTGACACAAACCTCTCTTCAAAATTTTTCTTCTTTATTCTCTCTTTTTTTTAAATATAAAACTATTAGAGCTACAATGTTTTTTTAAGATGAAGTGTAAAAAGAAAATTTTCTTGAATGCAGTATGATTGTACATTTAATGAGATATCCAGATGCCTCTTTTTATTTAAGGAAATGGCATCCCAAGAGATTTGATCATTAGAATCAGGAAATGATGATTCCTTCTTCCAAGGATAAGGATATGTCTTAGGATAGGTAATCATCTAATTCTTCCCAATTTTGCACAGATCTTTCTCCCTTGAAACTCTTTTTTAATTTATCGTGATTGACTGCCCAAATCATCCATCTTAAAAGTCTTCTTTGATTGATCTTGATTGATTCTCCAAGTTTGTGTTCTTCCTTTCTTTTTGCCTGATTACTTCTATATAGTGGTTGATTGATTCCTTTCCCAAATTACACGCAATTGATTGATTTTCCAGATCTTCTTGATAGATTCTTACTTTAGTATCAAATCTTCCTTTGATTTTGACTTATTTTAATCTTGTTTCATTCTTGATATTTCCTATAAGGTCATCAATCAAAAATAATTAGCACTAACAATCTTCGCTTTTTTATGATGACAATAAGAAGTAGAGCATTAGTCAACTTCCCTGTTTTTCTGAGTGATAGAGGTGCTCCCCTAGATGGGTACTTAGTCTGTAGTTGACTGCTATCAGTCTCCCCCTTAATAAGTGCTCAGTAGTTGATTATGTCTTAAAGTTCTCTCCCTTTGACAATAGGAAAAAGAAAACTCAAGGCAACCAACAACAAATAAACGAACAAACAACTAAACAGAAAGCGGTAGTAGAAATATAAAGTAAAAGTACACACTTAGCAGTTCAGACAACCAAAACAGAGGGTCGTAGCCATAAGATGTTAAATACATAAAAGTTATAGTTAGCCACAAGGATGCAAAAAGTAAGTAATGGTGTTGAAAGTAGTAGTGTTCATGTTCTCAAATAGGGTAATCAAAATTCTTCTGAATCTTTTGGGCAAATTTGATGGCCTCCTTGACAATTTGGATAAGTTGTAACCTGATCTTTCCAACATTAGTTCCAGACTCCTTGGTAGTAGCTTTGATCTTTTTGAAAATATTAGTGATAACATCAAACTTGTAGTGATATGACTTGAGAAGATCTTGCAGATTTTCGAACTTTGCATCTATACTGGATACTTTGGTCGTCAACTCATCAAAGATTTTAGAATCAGGAAGGACAGAAGGATAATGATGAGATGATTTTTCATCAGGAGATTGAAGAGCAGGTCCTGAAGAAGGTTCGGCATTGAGGGCCCAAGAGTCACTAAAAGGGTGTAGCTCATACTGTTGAAGGCCCTTCAATTTGTAGCACTGTTTAACCAAGAAAGGGGGAATATCCAAGAGGCATACATGATTTTCCTCTAGAATTAATGAAAATATCATACCATAGGGAAGGTTTTGAGAGTCAATAGTAGAATCAACCATATGATGGAGAATATGAGAGGAGAGTTGGATTCTTTTCTTGGATAAGGGACAATAGGTGAAAAAGGTGCCCTGTATAGATAGAATAGACAAAGAGCTAGCGTGAGGAAGAAGCGTAGGTTCCATAATGTGAGTATGAAACCTAGCCTCAATGGAAATATCCTTAGGTCTAGGTTTGAAGTACAGGAGCCAGAGGGAATAGAGATGACAGCCTTCTTGGCTTCTTCAAACGTGATAACAAAGTTAGAAGGCCAAGAATTTTTATCAGGGGAGGAGAATCCAGATCAATATATCCCAAAAATTTCATTAAAAATATCAGAGTCTAGAAAGTTTCTTTTTCTTACAACAAGAGTTTCAACTTAACTAGGATTAGTATAGCGAAGATTTGCATAGAACAATCTTACCAGAGGTTCAGAAGACAATTTAGGAGAGGAAGAGAATATGTTAGCCCAACCTTGATATTCAAAAAATTCCTTGATAGGTAAATGAATGGATAGGAAGAGATCAAAATCCACAATGCATCCATGCACAATAGTATTCACCTTGAAAAATTGAAAGAGAGGTTGATTAGACGAGTTCCAAATATCAGCCTTAAGATCTAGTGAGCTCTCAAAGTCGAACTTGCACCTCTTTTTTTGCATCACCAAGAGCATTGGACGGAGCAGAACACTTGAGAGAAGAAGTTGGGAAGTCAGACAAGATGCAAGAGAGAGAAGAAGAAGAGTTTTTAGAATCAATAACAAGGAGGGAATGGGTAATGCCTTTTCCTTTGTTGTTGGTAATTTTTCGAGGAGGCACGATGAGGACATGAGAATGGGCAAAGAAGAAGACTTGAAGGGTTTAACAAAATAAAGGAGGGAGTTTAAGAGAAAAGGGAGTGAAAAGACAAGTCAGGGAAGGTGAAAAGAAAAGTACTGACACAAAAAAAAAAAAAGTACATGCAATCAGCCATCAAACAGGTATAAGAACATTTATGCAATAATAAATCCAAGTTAATCACTTAAGGAAAATAGAATTAGTTAAATATATTAAGAAATAATTTTTCAAAAAGATTTGGGAATAATATTTGAAGAACTTCTAAGATTACAAAATCTTTCTTCAAGCAAGGATTGGTTAAAAATATCAGCCAATTAATTTTTAGTATTGATAAAAATAATTTCAACATTTCCATTTAAAATATGATCTCTAATAAAATGGTGCTTGATATCAATATGCTTAGCCCTATAGTGATGCACTGGATTTTTTGATAAACAAATAGCACTAGACGTATCATGGAAAATTTGCGCAGGTTAAGCAATAATAGCATAATCAATTAAATATTAAATCACCCAATGAATTTTAGTGCAACATTAACCAAATACCAAATATTCAGCCTCAGTAGTAGAGATGGATACACAAGATTTGTTTCTTGCTATTCTAGGAGATTAGACATTCGCCAAGGAATTCACAAGATCCACTTGTGCTCTTTCAATCAACCTAGTCACTTGCATAATTAGCATCTGAATAAATATGAAGATTAAATGTAGATGATCTTTCGTACCAAAGACCAAAAGAAGTAGTTCTCACTAGATATTGAATAATTCTTTCAACAGTAATCAAGTGGGATTCTTTAGAAGCTGCTTGAAATCTTGCACATTTATAAATGCTAAACATGTTATCAGGTCTAGTAGCAGCGAGATAAAGCAAAGATCCAATCATACCTCTGCATTTAGATTAATCTGCATTCTTACCAATTGGGTCTAGATCCAAGTTACATGAAGGACTAATAGGAGTGTTAATGGACTCATTTTGAAATACTTTGCATAAGATTAGCAAATTTCTTGCACAATTTATCATTAGTACTTCCAAAAATAAGGTCATTAACATATATTTGAATAATAATATTATTAGAGAAAGATTTTATTTATAAAAGGATGGTATCAATGTTTCCGCGAAAAAATTCATGGGATAGAAGAAATTTACTTAGTCTCTCATACCAAAACTTGGGGCTTCTTTAAGACCATAGAGAGCCTTGGAAAGTTTAAAAACAAGAGAAGAAAATTCGGGGTGTTTGAAACCAGGAGGTTGTTTTACAAAAACATCTTCCTCAATAAAACCATTTAAAAAGGCCCTTTTAACATCCATTTGAAAATGTTTAAGCCTTTAAAAGTTGTGTATGCTTAAAGAATACAAATGGATTCTAACTTTGTAATAGGAGCAAATATTTCATCATAGTCGACTCCCTCTTGTTATGAGTATCCTTGAGCAACAAGTCTGACTTTGTTTCTTATTACTTCACCTGCTTCTTCAGCTTGTTTCCAAAAACCCATTTAGTTTTGATGATGGATGCATTTTTTAGCTTACGAACTAGGGTCGAGACTCAATTCCACTCAAATTGGTCGAGTTCTTTTTAATGGTTTTTACTCATTATTTATCTTTCAGAGTTTCTTCCACCTATTTTGGTTCAAATTGGGATATGAGAGCTATGTTCACATTCTTTTTGCTTGAATCTCTTGTTCTCATTCCATCACTGACATTTCTAATGATAAACTTCTTTGGATAGTCGGGTTCACTTCTCCACTTGTTTGGTACTAATTCTGTTAAAAGTTGACTCACATCGACATTAGTCGACTTTTCTTTATCAAGAATATATTTTGAGCAGATAATTACACTTTATGAACTGGTGATTGCTTCATCATCTAAGTTGCACTTGTTCTCAAGGGAGTGATTAGATTCATCAAAGAAAATATGTATGGACTCTTCTGTAATAGAAGTACTTTACTGAAAATTCTACAAGATCTACTAAAATTTGAATACCCAAGAAAAATACCTTCATCAATGCATGGATAAAATTTAACTAAGTTGTCCTTGCCATTATTGTGCACAAAACACTTGCACCCGAAAGGATAAAAGCAACTGATATTTGGTTTCTTCTCATTCCATAATTCAAATAGAGTTTTCTTTATAATAGGTCTTAGGAGGCACCTGTTGAGGATGTGGCATGCAGTGCTTCCTGTCTCAGCCCAAAATGATAAGGAAGAGCATATTCACATATCATGGTTGAGGCCATGTCTTTTAAAGTGTTATATTATTCCTTTCAATGACTCCATTTTATTGAGAAGTTCATGGAGTCGAGAAATTGTGAGTATATCCTTCTTTATTGCATAAATTTTAAAATGCTCTACTTTCAGATTCTCCTCTATGATCACTTCTTATAGAGATAATGTAGTGCCCTTTTTCTCTCTGGACTTTCATACAGAAAAACTCAAAATTTTTTAAGGTATCATCTTTATTATCCAAAAACATTGCCTAAGTAAAATGAGAGTAATCATCAACAATTACAAAGGTATGCCTTTTTCCTCTGATGTTGGTAGTTCTTGTGGGACAAAATAGGTCTGCATAAAGAAGCTATAAAGGTTTTGTTGTAGATACAATATCCTTGGACAAGAAGGATTTTCTAGTTTGCTTACCAAGTTGACATGCATCATATACATGATTTTTTTGTGTAGTCCAACTTATGTAGACCAATAACCAATTCAAGCCTTGCAAGCTTTTCGATAGTGTCCTAATTTTTTGGGCCAAACCCATGGATCTATAAACATGGAGGCCAGAAAAATGTATTTAGTTGATCCTTTGATGGAATCAAGAATATACATATTTTTTTCTGTACTTCCAAAATGAATTTCCTTTCTAGAGTTATCTTCAATGATGCATCCATTTTTTCTGAATCTTACTTCCAGGTCCAAGTTACGTAGTTGACTAATGCTTAGCAAGTTGTATTTCAACCCTTCCACAAGATATACGTTAGTGTTATCACAAGATTCATTAAATGAAATAGTACCGATACCAATTACTGTTCCAATAGAGTTGTCTGCAAAATGAATTTTTCTACCTTTGTAGTCTGCAATAGATTTGAATAGATATTTATTGCCTGTCATGTGATTTGAACACACATGAGAGATATCATTTCCCTTTCGCTTTAGTGTGGTTTCTTGTAAAAAAAAATTATTTCTCATTTTTAGGTACCTAAACATTTTTGGGTCCTTTTTGGTTAGTAGTATCTTTAACTCTCCAGACTATATTTGATGGCTTTGAGAGATGAAATATGCATCAGGAATAGGTGTGGCCAAATTTTTGAAAGTAGTTGTAAGAACGTTTTCTAGATCTGTCAGAGCTAGAAAGACTAAAATATTCACTTTGAGTGATAGTCGACATATATGATTTGTTTGGACTAGAAACTTTTTTAGCATTTTCAACCATTTTTTAGATCAGAATTTTCTTCATCTAAGAGATCTCTTTCGACAACACAAACTTCCAGTTGGATTTCTAAAGTATTTTTCATCTTGGATGGAGCTAATATTCTCAAAGGGTCTTTTTAGATCTATAATGGTTTATATAGTAAAGCTCTCAAGTCAAGATATATTTTTATAGAAATCAGATTTTACCTGGCTAAGTTCTCTAATCACCATGAAGAAGATGGTCCCAAATTCATCTTGATCAAATTCAAATATGTCATCAGCACCCCAGCTGCTAAAAGTTTTGTTCTTGGTTTGTCCTTGAGGATATCTCCTTTTAGCTTCAGGACATTCACTAGCAATGTGACCAAACATGGTGCATTCATAGCACCTACCAGCATTTCTATTGTATTTAGTAATTTGATTATTTATGGAGTAATTTTGCTTAACTCTCCTTTGATTTTTGTTGTGCC